>JAHZND010005162.1:0-16390 GCA_027744115.1 Acrocyrtus sp. NNG-2020 | reverse complement strand
GGAAAAAAGAATATATTTTTTTTGTATGAAAATATTGTCACAAATGAGCAATTACTTAAGTTTCTCCACAGCAAAAAAAAGATTGTATGCACACGGATCATTTGATGAAAAGGAAGCGGAGAATAATGATGATTGAACTTATGCAAATTCAACTGGCTTCTTGGGACTCCTCTGCGTTCTCTCAGGTTTGGCCGACTGTTTACTCTTTTTGGCTCTGGTGGGCTCTTCCACTTTGATGATGATTACAATTGACCTATGTGAAAAAGTGAGGAGTGGAAATAAAAGCAGAAAATGAGAGAAAAGAGGGAAGACGCTAAAAAGCCAAAGAGATTCCTTAACTGCCCCTTCCCCGCGCTACTATCATCACAAGAGGAATATCTTTGAATGAGTGAAATAGTTTTATCGTGAGAGTCTAAAATTACGAAAAATAAGTGAATGGGCTGGAGTCATACTCTTTAAGGAGAAATAAAGTTTTCCTCAAGTTTGATAATGGAGACGAAGGAGGAGGAAGGATGTGTGTTGGTATATTTGGGATGGTAGCTTGTGTGTGCCGGGCTGCGTTTGAAATGATGACAGGAGCCGCGTTGACAAAAAAGTCTCGAATAACATTCCCGTATGCAAATTAGTCTCTCTGTTGTGTCTTCTTCCGTCGAAAAAAGCCCAACCCTTGCAAGTTCACAGGAAAAGAGGAAAAGAGAGAAGTGAACTCAGGTTTTTGACTCCGTTAAGTAAACAATATGGAGTGTGTGAGTGGGGCGCGTTTGGCGAAATCAACAAACAACATCTGCCTCTGAAAATGAATGAAATGGATGGTCTCTCTGCTGAAAAAAAAATGTTTGGAGACCACTAAAAGGAAAATGTGAGTGAGTGAAATAAAATCTTGGAAAAAAGAATATGATCAACGTGGGGACAATTACAGAGTGGAAGGAGCTTTAAGCGAAACTTAATGAAATTTAGAGCAAACAGTAAATTTTTGAAGAAAACTGAAAACGTAAAAAACTTTACTCATTTTCTTCCGTTTACATTGGGAAGTTTAAAATATCGGTGTGCTGCCATAAATATATAAGTATAAAAAAAATTTCATGTGGTGTGCATAAGCAAACTACAGCCAAAAGCGGTTCGGAGAGAGGATAATAAAAACACTCCCTTTTATTACGACTTGAACAGTTACTTAAAATCTCCATCAGCGTTTTAAAAAACGTCGTTTTGTAAAAAATGAAATCATGTATTCCATCTATTACGGCTGTATGCGTGTGATCTAATGGCAATTAAACTGCTGGTGACGTTTATTACGGCAATAGCTGAAAAAAGAGTTTTTTTTCTGTTTTACTCGAGCAAACTTTTGGTTTCCCTCCCATACCGAAAGAAAAAGCCCTTAATTACCCTAAAGGAAAACAGATTTATAGGAGCAACTGTATAATTTTCCATTGAAAACTTTTCCTAATGGATTGACAAAAATGGAGCCTAAAACACAAAAAAGGAGTCAGAAGACAAGTGAAAAGTCTCTCCCACTCCAATTTAAATCCTTCATCGCTGTTGACATTTAAGTGGAAGTGGAGGAAGTTTCCACTTCAATAAAAATCTTTGAATGTCTTTGTTACTTCCAGTTAGCTGCTTTTTAATTACCTCCGAAACAATGATTACATTTCAATCTCTTCAATTTAAAGTGTCTCTCTGAAATAGCGTGCCACTTACGAATTATATTTTCCTACACTAGCTGTAATGCACTTGACATGATAGGAAAAAAACGTTTTGGGGCTAGCTGACAGCAAAGCAGACCACGCCACAATGCTCGCGATGGGATCTCGTCATCAGCGACAGCGGTTGTCCTACGGTCGTGTGTCATTCGCTCCCTTTCAGGAGAAACAATAGAAACAATATCATTTTTCTGTTTGCCAAGCTGGTTCTCTTTTCATTCCAATGATGGTGAAACAAACAGCCAAACAATGAAAAAACAAACTTTTTTCCTTTTTATCACTCTACCATTGTTTTCTTGTCCACAAAAGTGTATCAACTCATTTGTTCAATCAGCATAGTCCCAGCTACTTCGAAAATGTTCCACTTTTCATATGAAAGTTGGCAGAGACAATGCGATGTAATCGACGTTACAATTTCAGATTTCACGGAGTTTGCTCCGCTCCAACTACACTGCTGTGAGCTATAAGCATTTTAATTTCCCAGCACTTCAAAATGGTTTCCATACTCTGCGGTTTTTTGCAGCAAATTCGGCAGCCAGCTTCCCATAAAACTTTACAAATGGGAGAGACATCGAGCAACACTAAAAATATTCATTGCTTCATCAACTCTTCATGTCGTCCGTCACCCGCTCTCACTCCACTCCCTCCACTCTCCTAAACTTATAGAGTAACCCTATTACAAAAAATCTAAAATAAGCGGATTTGGATGAGTGAGCCCCATCCACATGTGTTATTCGGTGCGCAGGGGGTATATCCGAGTTACCCGACAAAAGGAAAAGAGTGAAACTGCAACGCTCTAATTTTCGACACTTTTTCACAGAAGAAAAACGTTATTTACTTACATTCCGTATTTATTTTAGCTGGCGTACTCTCTCCGTTCCTGTCCAAATCGTACAGAACTACAATAAATTTTATGAACCTCGACTCTCCACTCATTTAATTTTTATTTGAGTGCAACGGCGTTGCTCGTCACTGGCACTGTGAAGCTAACATATTATAACAGTGACATCCCCTTCTATCTGTAGTTGCAGCTTGCATCCGGTAGCATATTTGAAATAGCCCTTCACTCACTTAAAGTGAAGTCCTCTCCACAGTTTGTTATTACAGTTTTCTGTCTTTTGGGCTTCCAACACTCATTTCTCTACTGCGTAAACATAAGCATAGAAAATGGGCTCAAGTGTTTAGCCAAGAATAAAAGATGATGATACGATAATGCGTAAAAAAGTTAACTAAACTTTTTTTCTTTGACTGCTGGTAAAAAAAGGTTCGATAATAATACATTTTCAGGGTTGAAATCATCCATTCTAGGACACTCGGTCTGGCACAACTAACCCAGTAATAAATGCATTCCGCCCTTTAAAAAACACACCACACGAGCGGTTTTAATGACACATTTATTTATACTCCTGTCTTTGTCATTTCATCCATATTTCTCTCCCCGTTTAAAATTGTCACTCTAACCCTGCATACAGCTCCTTTTTTAGGGTAAAAATCTGAACGAGAGAATAAAAAAAGTATATAGCGGCATAACACAGAATGCATTTTTTTTAGCTTTTTAACAGCAGCTTATTTACTGCACTTTTAGAAAAGGCTGCACATCCAAAAAACATTAAATGAGAACTTTATGCAATGCACTCCTCGGCAATGACGTAATAAGCAATGAGAGCAACAATACCCGAGAAAATGTATCGACATTACCATCCCCGTTATTGTTAGTGAGCGGTAGGGAAAACGAAATGGAATCTACGACTCATTCATGCGTGTGTTCTTTATTATGAGCTATCATAACAATAATAACAAAGGGATCCTTTTTTTGAAGAGGACCCTTTTTTCCAGTGGAACTGTTGGGGAGAAAAAAAATGTGTAAAAAGGGTCGTCTGTATGCAGTTGCCATTTTCTGTATGTTTTTTCAGTTGAAGTTCATTGTGCTCGAGTGTCGCTCATTGTCAAATAGAAAGTAATACTATTTATGAGATGAGGTTGCATACGCAGTCCATTGTTGATCGGAGGGATGATGGGGAATAAGGGTACTCGGCAGAGTACGCACTCACCTCCATTCCAAACATAACACCTAGAGAAGGGATAGTGTAAAATGGAACAGTGGTCTTTACGGCTTACAACAAGGATTACACGTTAGTAAGCCCATGTTTGAAGGTGAGATAACAGTGCAGGCTCCTGCTGTGATGATGGAGTGGAAGTTGCTTTCGATTTTTTTTATTCTGTAGATTTTTTACGGCTAGAAAATGAATCATCTTAGAAAAGCTGCTTGTTACGATTTTCTCTCGGGAAAATTAGATAGGAATGACCTGGCAAAAATTAAAGGCAGGTCGTAAAAAAATCGGGAAGTAAACCAGTCGCATGGCTAGCCTTGAAAAGGTGTTTTGTTCGGGAAACATCTGTTTGATGAGTATAATGCGGACGAGAATTTTGGTGGAAGAATCCATGAAATTGTGTGAAGTGGAGGATTTTTGTGGAAAAAAGTGTGTGAATGAAACTGGGACATGGAGCGCTTAAGAAATGCATTGATACTCACGAAGGCATAAAACTGTATCTTAAATTCGGCAAGGTATACTCTCATGAAAAAGATGCAGTTTCTCTTCCTTTCAATGAAGAAAATGCAACAAAGGTCATTCATTATATAATTTGGGTTCAATAAAAAATAGCTTTTTACTCTTGTTTGAGGTTTTTGTTAGAGGTTGAATGAGAAGGTACTTAAGTCAACTTATTTTACGAGTTGGTGTGAAAAGCAGAAAAATATTTCATTTTATTTTTACAAAAAAATGAATCTTCCCTACATAAATAGCTCGTTTAAGCCCATTAACAACTTGCTGTATGAAATATGTACATTTTGTCTGATTAGATGGCACATAAAAGGATAATGTATGAGATTTTGAATTGGGTATTTTATATTTTCAGTAAGTTTACGATTTACGAATGATAAATGGATTTTACATGACCATAACCACTGCACAGTTAGAAAGGTTGGCAAGGTCTGGGAATACAAAAAATAATTCGGATATAAAGCGACATCATCCAATTACTGAAATGTTGTTGCGTATAATCGTTAGATAATTTCAAAGCGGATTTTTTTGCCTTGTTTCATCAACGAAAAAATGCTGACGTACTTTTTATTGAGAATCTCCATTAGTGAGATGAGGTAATTCACACGAACTCATTTTGTAATTATTCAGCGTGTAGAGTGCCTACGTGCACGAAAAAAAAGTTTGGTAGGTAAATAAATCAAAACCGTGAAAGGTGAGACAAGAAAGATCCCTGGAAGAGTGCGAGCACTGCCATTATGAGGATGGCGATCAATGGGGATCAACCCTTTGATTAGCGTCATTACTCTCTTAATATATTACGTGATGTGATGGCACGAAGTTGGCGGAAAATGTGAGAAACTATGCTATGCATTATATAACCCTGCATAATTCTTCCAGTGAAAGGAGCAAATTATCCCTTTGAAGCTGCGGCGGATCACAACCAGGTTGACTTTCTTCTTTGAGCACCGACAAGACGTCCCCTTTTATTAGGGGTGAGATGGGAAATGTTATGATGACGCCTGAGATGGTGATACTGGAGCGAACGCAATAGAGAACGATATTTATCTTTGCGATGGCAATTTGTCCCATATGCTCGCTCCCTATTTTTAACATTCCTGCATTCAGGTAAAAGCGTTCTAACTGCAGTTGGAAATAGCTTTTATTTTTTCCAGCTCCCAACACCAATTTAGTCGTTGCATGCTCGCCCTGTCAAAAAAGGCGATGAGGTAGTTTATCATGATTTCGTGAGTCTTATTTAGCTGCACCACCCAACAAGAGAGTGTAGAATAAAATGCATTTATATATTTTATGACGATGACAGAAGCAATAATATAAAAATAAGATTTTTTTATTTTCTACGTCTCACGTGAATCCAGCTCCAGGAAGGGGTTGAAGTTATCCATCGTAAAAAAACGACACAGAAGGTAAAAGAGCGCAATGAAAAAAAGTTCTCTTAACATAGCATACTCTGTATCCTACGCTATAATATATGATGTAGAATGTCTAAATTCCACAAGTCTACTGCCAAACTTTGCTCTCACTATTTATTTAACCGATTTGAACTTCAAACTGAAACTATTCATATAAAAGAAACTTTATTTTACTTTTACTTTTCTAGTTGTCTACAAAAAAGNACGCTATAATATATGATGTAGAATGTCTAAATTCCACAAGTCTACTGCCAAACTTTGCTCTCACTATTTATTTAACCGATTTGAACTTCAAACTGAAACTATTCATATAAAAGAAACTTTATTTTACTTTTACTTTTCTAGTTGTCTACAAAAAAGGAACAAACATATCATTCCATTTCTCTGGTTTCGTAGTACAAATAGCGGGAAAAGCTTCAGAAGAAGGTATACTTTTGAAACAAAAGAGAAACGATTCATTTTTGCTCCCTTCCCTTAAGGTCCTTGGGGACTATGCTCGGTGACTTAAGAAATATTGCAGAGGTTTAGTAGGCAGAGATGATATGAATGAACAATCATACGGTGGCGGTAGCTCCCGCAAAAAAAATGTATTTTTCCTTGCCCTTTCTTCTACCAAGGTATTATCCTTACCTTCCTTATCCCCCGGACGGAAACCGGACAACAGTAAGGAAAGTGCAAAGGTCTGTGCATTTTCGAAGGGATTAAAGAAAGTCAACTCATTTCTTTTTCGGTAACCACAGAATCTTTTTTTTTCTTTTCTGGTAAAGATGACGATGACGATGAGAAAGCCAATTGAGAAAGCTAAAGCCCCTATCATATCACATCACACGCTAAACGCAAGTGCTTTCGAGACGATAGAAAAAAAACCTCAACTTTGTAATATATTTTTTTGCAGTTCTAGATTGGATGGGTTTTCCCCTTCACAGCAGCTATCTAACTCTGGTTAAACGTACATATTGCTGACTTACATTTTTTTCTGTTGTTTTCCCCCATTTTTCCCGCTGATTGGACTAGACCTCTTGAGATATCACGGAGAAAAATTAAGAAGGATGAAAATACCTACTCACAAGGGCTCAGCTTCTTACGAGAAATATCGTTTTTTTGTGCGTATCGTATGGCATCCCACCATCGCACCGTCACCACGAGCCCGTCATATTCTATCATTTCACATTTAATAAGAAATAAAGAAGATCAATCTTAAGTGGCCAAAGAGCAAACGCAGGGAAGGAGAATCCACAAGGAAGTGCGTAGGAGCGAGCTTAAAAAAATACCAGGAATAACCAACTTGCACTATATTTTTCCTCGTACTATTAGAAGAAAAAAATATGAAACTGGAAGCGAGCAATTTTCATGCTCTTTTTCTGCCCGAACACGACAAAACGACACGCACATCAAGAGACAGAGAGGAAGAGATGTTGGAGCAGGACAGAAAAAAAATTATTATTGCCTTGTACTTTTGCCTGACCATGTCATAATATTTCTTCCCAAAATATATTTTTTTTCTTGTTGCTCTTCATGCTTTTACTCCACACTGCAGTTGTTGCGATTGCGAGATCAGAGATGAGACCAAAAATCCGTAGATTTTTTTTTGTTGAAAAGTGAAGGTTATGTAAGGTGGACGGTGTATGTACATTTATCTAAGCCGGGGAAGTCGTTTTTCTCATCTGGCTTGATATTTTGCTTCAGTGGTGTGGCTTTTTTTTAGAGCGTAATAAAATATTTATGAGGAAAACGGATGGCTCTTTTCCTTTGTAAATAAGCACTTACTTTTACTACTCCTTTTTTGTTGTCTCTTTGCTTTCCGTATAGGAAGAGAATGCTCAACCTTCACTTTTTATCTGTTCTTTTTTTTAGCGTTGCTCGCTTAGCATAATCTGGTATGGCCATGTTATTATTACTGCGATAAAGAAATAGAAAAAAATATATATTATGTAAGGTAGGTAACTGATCGTTAAAGTTGATACGATGTGAGGTTGATCACCACACCAAAAGTCCTTTTTTTCTGTGACAGAGCAAACGAAATAAATAGCTTGGCTAGTGACTTTTTTTTCTAGCTGAGGTAGTAATCCTAATAATAAAAGAATAATAATCATAATTTTGAGATCAGATAAGAAAAAAATATCTATCTAGATAGCATGATGGGACGATGATGATGACGATGATAATCTAATAGAAAGGCAGATGCACATAGTTAATGGATATCATTTATTTCAGGAATGAAATTCGATTTAGGAGCTGAGACCACTACTGGAGCAGATGCTATCCACTATTGGCTATCTAATACTCATGGCAAGTTTTAATAGTAGTTTCCAGCATGTGCATTTCAGATGAGATTGTTAAGGAAAAGGGAATGGGTCATTTTATGACTTTGATTTTAGATTAAAGTTTTAGATTTCTATTTTTTGTGATTAGAACCACATACTATATAGTGGCTGATAGGAATTACCACTTTCCCATCGATAATTTAACTGCCTACCTAACTGTAATTGTAGGCTTCCTTTTTATCTCAAGTGTGAGTGCAAAGTCTTTTTTTTATCCTACTTCACGCATGTGTGAAGAAATTCCCAAATCCTTTGAAATACATTAGCATGTTTAGGCAGGAGCCAATTTTTTATAAGAAAATCTAGTTAATAAGCTGTAGAGCCACACGGGAGAAAAAAATACAAGTTTTGTAATCATGCACGCTTGTCTACACGGCATTATACATTTAATTGTAAGAAATCCCATTACGATACCGATATCCAGTCTCGTCTGCGGAATACGCAAAAAGGAAAAGAATGCGAGGGAAAACCGTGTAATATCCTGTGTAATATTATTATTTCGCCCGACAATTTTGTCACTGTCACTACTTCCCATTTCACCGGTAAGCCTCTCTTATAAGAAGAAAAACTTTTTTTATACACACACGCTGTTGTTTACTAAGGCTGAAAATCCCGGGAAGAAGAAAAGGTGGCATCATCATCACTATATTCCTTCACTTGAGGGAAACTCTCCAGAAATAAAGCCTTCTTAATAATAATAACATCAGTGGAGACGGCGAGTGTGGGGAACGCGGAGGGTTGCATTTTTATATCCTTTCCACTCCCAGCCACCGCTGAAATTGCTGATACACCGGGGGTTGAAAGTTGGAATTTCTTCCCTTTCTTTACAGGATTTCAACAGGAGTAAAGAAAAAAAACTTTCTTCGTTTTCTTGATGATGATAGCACAGCTCAAAGACAAAGAAGAGCATTATTCTGGAAACCTGGAGAGTAGGATTTAGCAATAGAATGCAAGCGGGGAGAGTGGTTTGGTTGCTGGAGTGTGGTCCATTCATGAAATAGTAAAAACGAGTCTTTTTTTGAAGGATGGGATAGCGTCATCCTCTCCTTTTCTTTTTACCCATTTCATTCATTCTTTTCACGTACTTCTCTCGTAAACGATGGCTTTAACGTGAGCCAAGAAAGCGACGAAGACAACGATTTCCCTTAGATAGATCTTTGGAGAAGGTAGTCGTGGTGGAGTGATCCGCTGGATGAGGGGAGAAAGCGGCAACCTTTCTTTTGGGTATTTCGCTACGCTTTTTTTTTTCTACGACTTTCCCTGGAAATCGTTTTCCATGCTTTGCAAGTGGAATATGGACATCGCCACCAAAACCAAAAGCGAACACACCCCAACAGAAAACTTCAAGCTCATCATCACTAGCATCCGTCTACATCTTCCAAGAATAAAAAAAATTTGGAACATCTTGTCTACATTCATTTTTTTTCTCCCTTCCCGTCTCCTTCCTCTTCAACTTGGAGACGCTCTTCTTGTGTTTTGGTGGTGGTGGAGAAAATTACGTGAATGCTCCTACTTGCACAGGCTGAAACAATATGATTATGTTGTTTCCTCTCTTTTTCATCTGATGCTCCCCTTCCCATTCCGAGGCTAATATTACCTCTGAAAATAAAAAAAAACTTTTTTTTTCACTACTGCAGCACATACGTAAAGTTGTATTACATGCCATGCACCACACTTACATTCTTCATCAATGTCTGGAGGCTGCATCAACATCAACATATAACGGTGATCGCTACAGGAGCGTAAACTTTACCTTTAGGAAAGTTTAACGAATCAAAATACTCAAGAAAGTATGATTTCCTCGTATTTTTATTCTTCCAGTGTGAGATAACCGCATTATACTTTTCAACCTTCGTCCCGAAGCATATTTTTTATTTGTGCTTTACTCGTCACTGGGAAAGCCCATGAGAAAAAGTGCGCCATTTATTACATTATGGGCAGAGGGAGTCCCGTGAATTTATTACAAATATTTGGATTCTCACCACAAATTTGGCAATCTGAGCACCCTGAACTATTAAAGTTATGTGGGATATGAAAAAACACATAAAACGAAATCTACAAATATTCAGATTCCAGCTGTCATTCAATCCAAAACCTCAAATTCGCTACTCAACCAAAAAAGCACATTTTTAAAAAGCAGCACTTTTTCCAGAAAAAATATTTCTTCTGTCACCGACACAGCTCCAATGATAAAAATGTGCGTGGTAATAATTCTCATGCATAGCAGAGAGAAACCCGATTTTCTTTTTCCTCTCCAAGAATTTTATTTTTTTCTTAGGCGAAAAGTGCACAGAGCCTATTTAAACGCATGTGTCGATTTCATCATTATCACAATGATGATCAACATCACATCCCCCGAACATTACAAATTCTTTGCATGTCCCACGTTTCTTACATCTCTTTCCTCCTAAAAAAATCTTTCTCCTTCTTTAAACACCCTGGCATGCCATATCCCCATTTAAAGGCATAATGTAGTTACCCAAAGCCAAAAGCATATACGCCATACCTACAAGAAACCTTACTACCTTCTGCCTCCTCTCTTATCAAAATATATATCTCCTACGATCATGACACGATCGTAATAACGATCACTTTAAAAAAAATCTTATTTTATGCAAAATCTCCTTATAGCTACTTTATAGGTAGGAACTAGTGCCGATATTTCTCCATAAAATTATGTAATATTGACTTGGAGAAAATATCTTGAAGAAATACAAGTATCCTTTTTTTATATTCCGGTGGTATGCTCCCGTAAAAGAATTCTTTTTTCCAGGAAGGAAAGGGAAATCAAGTAGGATATAATATTATGGTGATCGCCACACTACTACTGCTGCTCCCACACCCTCAACTTTTTTATTTCGGGGCTGATTTTCATGTAGGTATTTACAATATCTGCATAATAATGCATAATACTTGTAAAAGTGAAGAGGGAGGGATAGTGAAAAAGGGATCTCCGGTGAAAATCCAGATGATGTCTCTTTATATATGCTAAGTAAGCAGTGAAAACGGCCATAAATGTAATAACGGGAAATAGAGTAGGGAGGAAGTGACAGAAGGGACCAGCAATATAAAAAAAATTGTGAGCAGTACACCACGGCCACGCCAAAGCTCACAGTTGAGGAGTGCTCGATTTCAAAGATATCTTTGATAGGATCGTATAAAAAAAGGCTTAAATGTGTGGCACACAAATATTTCCTGGCTAAGAGTTCCGATATGTATCGATGTCCTTTTTTTCTTGTGAGGAAATGTGTGTAAGAGAGAAATAGGGAGAAAGGGAGAAGGAGAAAAGAAAGGAGAGCAGTCATGTACTTTTTCTATATGCATTAGCTTAGTTTCTTTTACCGGAAAAGAGATTTTTTTCCTGGTTTTCTGTGAAGACAATTGTGTTTGTGAATGTGTTTGGCATGGTGTTTGGTTGATGATATAGAGATGCGAACCATCTGCTCAATGTTCACATGTTGATGATGATCGTGGTAGTGGTGATGCTGCTGCCACCATCCATTTTCATCCCTATTCCTCATACATGATACATGACTGAGAAAATGGAAGATGAACATGTTGAGGAAAGGAAATAGGGTGAAACGAGTAAAAAGATGAAGAAGAGAATGGTGAAAATGAAAATCAGCCACAAAAATGCATTATCTCCCTTTTCTTCATGGAATACGAAGTGAAAGAAATCCTTGTCGATTTGACGCGCTTGCTGAAAAAAAAAATTCGTGAGAGAATGCTTAAAATGTGCTTGTCATTTTGTTCGAGGAAGCAGAAAGCAGTACTTACTGGGGAAAAAATGAAAGAATTATGCTAAGTTTGTGGTTTCGGTGCAATATGGAAAAGAAGTATTTTTAGAATGGATTTTCAAGAAAAACCTGTTAAACAGCTGGGGAGGAATGAATATGTTTGAGTTTTGGTGTACCTAATTACATGTACATTTTCATTTCTTTCTCTACTGCATAGGTTGAAAGTGGTTTGTCAATTAAAAAGCAAGGAGGTAGGTGATTTAATTGAAGGAGTGAAGCTAACCAGAAATATTTCCATCTGTCTCAGTCATAAAACAACGGGGTATGAATAAATGAATATATTGGGGGTAAATTCTCAATGAACTTAAAGTTGGAAAGGAAATGAAAAGTAGGATTCGAGCGCTGAAGTGTACGTCGGACTCCATGCTAGAGGGTGAAAGTAAAAGTGTTCTTTAACAATAAGAAAAGGGGATGGTGTAATGGATGGGAGCAATTCCCATTTGATTCCAAAAGAAATAGAGAAAAAGGGAAGAGAAGGAGGAAAAACGAACCAGGGAATTCGACATCTCATACTGTAAAGTTAAAATCAAAGGGAAAAGTAGCTTTTGTTAATAATGCGGAGCCGATGCTGTTGTTGATGCAAATCCCAAATGCTTGAGCTTTAAATCTCTGAAATAATAATAGCGATAGGTGAAGGTAATGCATTATTTTATTTTCAGGAGGTGGAAGAGTGACTGCTGAGAAGTTTTCTATTTTCCCATGAAAGTTTTTGGTATTTCGCTTTCAGAAGTGACGCCGTCTTCTTCCTGTGACAGAGTAAACTAGCAGGAGAAATCAAACTGACTTTAGAAAAAAGCACCGAGAAAGACGGGGAAATGGATTGTAAATAAATTAAGTAGAAAAGTCAATTCCCAAAGTTATTATCGTATCGTATATAAGAGTGGCATTGATGTTAGATAAATGGAGAGAAATCTTGCATAAAAACCGTTAAAATAAGTTTCTTTAGATAATAAAACTCGCAATTTGCAAATTGGGGCAATCTATAATTTGCGAATTGAAATAAGTTGCAATTGAATATGGTATTTAATTTTTTGCTGGAATCGATTATTTCGATCAGATAATATAATTTATTTTATGACAAACAAGATAATTCATCGAGGGGAATCCAATCCATGAAATGTTCGTAATTTATTTACAGTAAAAACAAATCAGCTCAGCCAGAAAATCTTTTTTGTAGACAAGGCCAGTTTACCTAAGTTCCAACTTGTCTTTACACCGTAGGCAGTATTGACTCTTTCCATGATGTGCTCATATGCTGTAATGATTTGGGTAGCATTTGCTTCCGCCTTTTTCTCGTCTTTCATTGAGCTGGAAGAGAGCTGCTGTGGTCTTGGAATGACTTCGGAATTTAGAGGTCTTATTACAGTTTGGCTGTCCGGAGCAATGAAGTATGCGAAAGAGTAGCGAGATTTTTTCCTGTCCTCAGCACTTTTCGGGATTACAACTCGATGGAGCTGCACAGGTACAATGATATAATGCAATTAACAATAGAAAGACAGAGGAAAAGGCTGATTCCATTACACGAAAATATTGTCTTACGGTAGCAGGGTAAAACTTATTTGTCCACATTTCCAGCAAATCTCCAGTATTAACTAGGATCGCATTTGGAATTGGATCAGCACTAATCCAGTCTCCGCCAGCAACTTTTATCTAAATTAATGTTTTAAAAATATCAAATTTATGGAGCGCCTTCCTTCATGCAATTTCATTTTCAATGCCAATGAAAGAAAACCCATTCCAAGAGTGTACCTCAAGTCCTCCAACTTGGTTCTGGAAGAGTAAAGTCATAATTTCGTAATCTGTGTGCTCAGCACAGCGGACAGTGTCTGGAGGTAGAACAGTATCCGAGTGGATGGGAGGGTAGTGTATCATGCTGAAATCACATTCATTAGCAGTCTCTGGAATGTCCAAATGGCGACAGCACTTGACGAAGTAGTCCGGGTCGTCTAGTTCCAGGGATATGGAGAGGAGCTTAAGAAGGCTCTTAATTAACTTTTGGCAGAGAGACTCCAGCTTTCTATGGGTGGAACGAAAGGATGGGATGTCTGTTGGATAAAATGTTTTTTGTCTGGTGATGTCAAAGCACTCTCGGTATTCAAATTTGGAGTCAGGGTGGAGTCTAAAAATGGAATAAAATGTGCATTTTTGCATACAGAATCTTTTTTGCAGAATACAGAATTCTAAATTGGCTGGTGTGCGCAATAAATTATACGATTTAATCTAATTTCTGACTTACAATTCCTCTCCAGGTTCTACCCAGCCATTTCGACTTTCCTTCAGGTTCTTCTTATATTTTGTCTTAATTTCTCTTGGAAGGGAGAAAAATTCCTCGCTAATTTTGAAGTTTTCTGCAATCTGTTAAGAAATGAATTTTAGCACGGGTTGAACTACATTTCATATAAATTATAGAATCTTACGGTGTCTTGAGGTATCCCATGATTAATCAAGTACATAAATCCAACTTCATGCAGGGCTGATCTGACGTTCTTCGCCACTTCCTCCCAGTCACTAGAAGTCACTTTGTCATTGCAACAAATCTTCGCAAGATCAATTATAGGAATTGCGGTGATCATTTTGCCAAAAAAATATTAATTGCTTGGTCTAACTTTGGTAAGACTTCTTAAAGGAGCAACAATCTTACTTCTTCCGATCAATACTCGGAAAAAAATTGAAATGGAAGGATTTCCCTTTCAGATGGTTAAATACTTTAAAGATTCTAATAAAATGTTCACTATATCCGTTATCAGCATCAATGAGCAGAGATAAGATGGAAAATAATGATCGCTGAAGAGCATACGTACAATGTACACTTGTACATGTGTGAGCTACGGCACATGGTACATGATACATGACTATGTTGATATAAATTTGTTTAATGCAGCTACCTATTTCCAATAAGAAGTGTGATATGCATGTAGTAAGGCCAGCAGATCAGCAATTTACAGATAAATAGGTATTTGCCTTCCAGAACAACCTTTACTATGATGAAATAACCTTGCCTGTCTTAAGATTCCTTAATCTGCCATGATATTGATATACTGTACAGTGCATATCAGAAGCTGACTGGGACGCTCGACTGAAATAATATAATTTATTCAAGTTCAATCCGCTACGCTTGTACAAGACAAGTATGATCTCATCCATTCCTATTTATGACCAACCTGACCTTTAAACAGCATTACAATTCTGGATATTCCAGAATAAGTAGCTTACAAGAAAGAACAGATGGAAGTGCAAAAGGATTTACTTTTGGTGGAAACATGCAGGCATTTTAGTAAATTTTTCACTTCGACAACTTTGTAATATTTCATAAAAATTGAAAGAAGTGCATTTTATTTTGTTTATTAAAGGTTGGCATATAATTAGGTGAAAAGACAAAAAATTAGTTATTTTCAAGATTATGCATAGTTTGACGCCAATAAAATTTTAGAAATTATGCCTACTTACTCTAACTCCAGGTAGATGTGTTCGTTCTCTTCGTGTACTTCTGGCAAGATTAGTACTGATAGGCGCTTTTCACCCTGTTCATAATGTGTTGATAAGCTGTCAATTGTGGTTTATCGCACTCCACAATGCTCCCATCTTCTTTGACCAACACTGGAATATGCTTGGACTTTATTGGGTGTATTAAAGTGTCGTCGTCAGGAGCGAAAAAGTAGGCAAAGGAGTAGCGTGGCGCTTTCCGCTGAAGTTCTTTCTCCGGAATAACGACTCGATGTAGCTGTAATGGGAAAAGAGAAAACGAGATTTTTATTGGTTCTAGTCTAGATTTTATAGCTGCCTATATGTAAAATAATGATACGCGTCAAAGAGATATACACAAATTTACAGTAGCTGGATAGTATCCATTTGTCCAGAATTCTAGCAAATCCCCAGTATTGACCAAGATCGTGCTCGGAATGGGAACTGCCGGAATCCATTTCCGGTTCACATCTTTGACCTAAAAATTATAAGTAAATTTCTCTGTCAAATGTAACATGCTTTATCGTATACTACTACTGCCAACTAAAGTTAAATGTATCGGCTCAATATTCATCTGTTTCTATTACTTCTAAGCCGCCGATGTCATCCTGGAAAAGTAAAGTCAAAATTTCGTAGTCTGTATGCTCCGCACAGCGAACTGTTCCAGGTAGCACTTGTAAATCGTCGGGAATTGCAGGGTAACAGATAGCTCTGAGGTCACATTCGTTCTTAACGGGAGTACTTCCCAAACGATTCCTGTCCAGATGGCGACAACATTTTATAAAGTAGTCAGAGTCCTCGAGGCCCAGCGAGAGTCCTACGAGTTTCAGAAGTATCCTCATTAGCTTGTTTCCTTCCTTTTCAAGATCCTCCATTGCGACACGGAAGCCAGGTGTTGGATAGCTTCTTTGGTGACCCGCAACATCAAAGCATTCCCTAATCTCGTGCACCGAGTTTGGGTGCAAACTTCAATTTCGATACAAAAAGCCCCAATAAAGTTTCGTGAAAGTTTAGGCGACAAAAAAGTTGTGACAATTCTTAAAAACATCTTACAGCTCTTGACCAGCTTGGACCCAGCCGTGGGTGCTCACATCCGCATTCTTTTTGAATTTCGATTTCGTTTCGAGCGGCAGTTTGAAA
>JAHZND010005161.1:0-14512 GCA_027744115.1 Acrocyrtus sp. NNG-2020 | reverse complement strand
CAAGATGGCAGGTATGCCTAACCCGCCATATGTGTCATCATCATCACCATCACTCTTATCCTTACTGATTATCCCTCTCATCATGAACGTTCTCCATATTTTTTTTATCAATCTCTCTTCATTCCACTCCTTTCCTACTTTCGTATGCTTTCATGCGACAAGATTAGAATACAAAAGGCGGGGGCAACTTTCTCCGTACTGAGCAAAATCCAAATATATTTTTCTTTCTCTCCAGCTAACTAAGTCCATAAGGCTTTTCATATCATTTTCCAAAAAAAAATTATGTTTTTGCATAATAAAGGAGAAAATTGTAAGAAAACAAAAATGTAGAGAAAACGTGTCACTCCCCTTGTTACACAATCCTTTCTCGCCTTCCTTCTTACAGCTTAATTCCAGATTGTGTCTTTGGGAAAACTCAACAGAAATGTAAGGGGTTTAGCATGTGTTATGTTAGGGGAAGAATTTTCTGAGAGCAGGGTAAAAAAAACGTCATCGTCAGTGCCAAAATCTCAGCGAGAAGCCATTCATTGCCATGTGCGTTTTCCTTTTTATTATTCCCTGGTACTTTTCATTGTGTGTACGATTTTTTTTTGTTCTTTCCCAGCTTCCTTTCATTTTAACCAGTGCACTGCACTGTGTAATTTGAGTATGTGTATTTTAAATTCAATAAGCAAATCGCGATTTCTTTCAGAATAGATTACCCCCAAAAAGTGTCGAGAATTTCTCCTGCTGTTCCGTAAAGTACTTGAAAGTGTAGTGTTGAGCAGCTGTCGTATGAATGAGATATCAAGAGCCAAGAAACTCTTCACTTTTTTACTTTCTCCCTTGAAGAACTTGAAACTTGATGATGATGATAGTGGTCTCACAAGGATAGAGAAAAAAAAGGTTGTGTACTGTAATCTGCAGAAACTTCTTTTTTTTATTCTTTTGGAAAACCTATTCACCCGCTGCCCACACTTTACTTTCCCAAGGTGTATTACAAAGTGAGGAAAAATCCTGTACCAAATTATGGACAGAAGCACCCTTCTCTTTTAGCACTTGAGTCTCTCATGTTCCTCATCACTTTTTCCAAGAGACGCTGTTTTCATTACAAAAAGATTTTCTGTAATTCGCCAACTTTAGTTCTCCTCTCCCTACTTTAACTTTTTCCATCAGGGTAACTTTGCACTCTTCCGCACAGGAACATACAATTTCCCTCCTTTCAGTTTTTTTCCTCCCCATCCCATCCCAGCACACAAAAATGTAAAGACAATGGTATGATATATTATAGGCTAAAATGAAAAAAAATGTGCTGTCTGTTGTATGTGTGCGCATAACAGCCCCTTCAGACAGTACATGTTGGTTTCCCTCTGAGTATCCATCTTATCTGTCAATAATCTTCAAAGTTTTTTGCTTGCCTTCGGAGAAAAAAAGAACTTTGGAAAAAAAATCTCATTACAATTGCATCTTTCAAGTTTTTTCCGCTGTACTTGCGCTCTCCTGTTTTTCCAAGGAGAAACATATGAATGAGGAATGGAGTAGCAGTCACAAATCGGGAGTCACGAGAAGGTGTGTGTGTGTGTGTGCTCAGCTAATATCGGTATACCCTGTAGATGGGAAGTTTGAGAAAGTAACTCACTTCACAGCTGCTTCGATAAAAAAAATGAGGACGACCGAAAAACGGGTATATATGTCATCATATACTACTATACAATAGCTCCTCATGGAATACGAGAACCGCGTTGTCCTTTAACTTAAAATAAAATATAGATTTCCAGAAAAATCTAAGGAAAGTTTTTTCCTAAGGAATAAGCAAGAGTGTACAATATTTTTTTTCATCATTTTTATTCTTCTCCTCCGGTCCAACTTCTTTTTCCTTTTTCTTTTTACACCCGGTCGTACTCTTATCAAAGAGAAACATTAGAATGAATCAAATAGAAGACAAGACAAGAAAAAAAAACTATTTTATCCTATTTTTTCACTTTCATCGTCAAATAAATAGCTTTTCTTCAGCAGGTATTGTGAGCCCTACTCTCACTGAACTATACCTTATTTTCCTATCGCTTCTCTCTATCTTTTGACCTGGCTGCATCCAGAAAAAAATCAATTTCATATACTTTATACACGGAAGTGGGAAAGTGAAAAAAATATGAAATAATATTTCCTTTTATTTCCTCCCATTCTTTATAGAATTTTAGCAATCTCACTTCTCTACTCCCAATCCATTTATAGACACTATCGCTACCAAAAAAGACCGTCTGTGAAAGTGGTCTTTGGCTAGCGCGTCTGCTGCTGCCACACCTAAAGCAGCTTTTAAAAGAAATGAAGCTGGAGAAAGGCATTTTTCTATCAATTGCAATTGCAAGTAATAAATTAGTCCAGGGCTATTGTTAAAAGCTGACCATCGTCACTAGCACCACTGCCTAAACTTTTTCTTACTGCCTTGCTTTTTCCACCCCTGCCAAATTCTATTTAAGAGTGAGAGTCCACTCCAGCCAACTACTTTCCCCTGCTTCCAAGTACATTCCTGAAGAAGTCGGGATACTTGAAAGTGACAACTATGTGCAGAAAATACCGACAAACCACTCACCCGCTGGACTGGACCAAACTAATGAAAAGGGGGAGCTGACAAGTGCAATCAAACTTGCTCTCAATTCTCCATCATCAGTTTGGTTTGACCTGGTTTATCACGAGAGTCTTTTGTTCAACCTTCAACCTGACACTATCTCATTTTTATTTTTATTGTAGTCTGTAAAGACACGCCATTCCCTATAAAACTCCTATTCTTTTCGTACCACAGCTGAAGCTCATTTTTGTGTTGTCTGAAAATGACATAGTACGTTGTATAGGTGGACTTTGCAGACTTTCAGCATGTGCGAAAGCCGACCAGTATACTTACACATCTTATCTTTATGGTCTGACCAAGTTATTAAATATTTTACTGAGGAGAAATGGAGTACATCTGTTTTGAGCATATTGCCTATGTCCTGAGGTAAACAGAATTCACATTTATGCTCCTTTTCATCTACCCTTTTTTTATCTCAGCTCCCTACACCACAAAATGCCAAAAATATGTCTTCAATCCACAAGCGAAAACCACTTAATTCTCACCACAATTAAACTGTGAAAAGAATAATTGTTGAGATTCGCAAAAAAAAACTTTTTTTTGGTAATATTATAGACCAATGAGAAGGCTTCACACAGTCCTCATGGGAAAGCAAACGCTTCTCTTTTTAAACGAGGGTGCCATTCACATAATATAAAAAAGGTGGAGTATTTTTTAAAAGTTTTCCCACAGTCATTAAAAATATACTTTTAGAAGAGGCATAGACAAAACTGAGTGAAATTTGTAGCAACCTAAGCATACAATTATATAATCTTACGAGGGACTCTTTTCCCTCCCTTGGTAATTTCCTGGGTATTCAGGGAGAAAAAAAAATTACAAAAGACACAGAAAAATTACTCCGTGTCTTGCATGTTTATTGCATGGAAGTCCTCATTGGACCCTAAACGAAGAAAAATTCCGAGTTTCGCCTTTTTACTATTTCGCTCTAAATCTCTTTCATTTAGATACACACTCTGGAGTATGCTTCTCCCCGAAAATCGGATTCTCCACTGTGTGTAAAGTTTATACCGTACAGAAATTTTCTCCATGAATATTCTAAATTGGCACGGAGTGAGAGTCTGCTGAGGATTTTCTGTCTCAAGTTTTTTTTCTTCCTTTGCACAAAAAAAGTTCCTTTTCACGAATAAATTCCCTCACACTTTATGAGAGTAATTGGAAGAAGGAGAACAATCTTTTTTTTGAAACTTTTTTTTGAAGATTTTGATACAATTTCTTTTACATTATATAATTTTCTCTAGAGTGGCACAGCCAAATATGCCACACCCAAGTGGAATCAAGAGTTTTCCCTAGATGTTTCTGTAAATGGCACGGACAAAAAAATATCCAACTTTTTTTTAAATGCTTGGCTAAAACTTAGCCAATGGAAAAGTATTCCTTCATTACATTTATCTGTACATCTTTCTGGCTCTGTAATCGTCCATAAAGATCCATATATGAAGAGCGCTCCCATTTTTCCTCCTGCTAGAGAAAAAAAAAGATTCTTAAGAAATGCGAGGAAAGAATCACATACTTATTAAAACTAATTTACATTTTCTCATGTCAAAACGCGCAAAAATTTTTTTTGTTACGGTTGACTTGGCCCTTTGAAAGTTTTTGTAATATTTTTTTATCGCGAGAAGGAATTCTATAGTTCATAAGGTAGTAACAATAATTTTTTTTGTACCGACCTTTTTTCCGCTTTTCTTTTCTACTTCAGAAAAAAAAAGTTTTTATGGGATTGATGATTGGCCATGCCTTTAGTTCACTTAGGTACTCTCATATGTACCGTATTACACTAGCCACTCACTTTATTAAAGTGTATTCATTCATGCACGTATGAACTATCTGTAAAGTTTTTTTTGGAAAGTATTTTTTTTTTGTTTCGGGAAATAAATGTGTTTCGTATTAAAAACTTTTAAATATTGCAGAAAACTTTTAGCTCGGAAAAACATGTTGTAACTCAACCCTTTTTTATTAATTTTCCGATAAACGCGATGAAAACAAGGAATTCTTCGAGAAAAAAAACATTTCAGCCCAAAATTTTCATCGTGTAAACTTGCTCGACCAAACATACGACATATCCCCATACATCGGCACATTCTTTCTCAGATAAGATGCTTCCGTTCCACTGGAAAAGCAGAAAGATCTCAGAAAGCTGCTAGTAGGCTGGTAGTAACTTTTCCAAAATTACAAGATCACTACTCCCTTTTTTCAATTTAAAAGCATCGTTGTTCTCTTCCCACCCAAATCCACATATTTATGAAAAGCTGCGATATACTCTCCAGAAAAATCACGTTTTATGCTTGCCCTTGCCTTGTGAGACTTAGAAGTGTCATGTAGTAATAGCACGAAAAATATATGCGATACGGTAGGTTGTAAGGGTACTAACAATAACAATTTTTTAGTCTCCATCACCATCTCCATCTCCGTTCAACATTCTATGCATATGGAATTTTTTTTCTATTATTACTATTGCTATTGCTATTATTACCATTAAGAGACACCGCATAAAATATATGCGTACAGTTCTTTTCTTTCTATATCGCTGTCACAAATTTTGAGATTTTCATTTTTATATCACAAAACTATCATACTCTGTAAAATAATATTTTTTCCTTTACTACTCCAATTCATATTCCATATCGCACTGCTCAATTTTCTTCTTCCTTTTTAACGGTACCTTGAATACCTACATGCACTAGAGCAGTGTTCTTTCTGTTCAGTTTTTAAAACTCATTCATATCCTCCGATATGCTGTTTTTCTTTTGCAAGTACATATATGGGTACAGCCTCTGACTGAAGGAAAGATGTGATGGTTGCTTGAGTATAAAAAACGCTTCTTCCCTTCCTTTTCTCCCCTGTCAGTTCTCATTACCATCATCATAGTCAACCTTTTCTCGTCATCTTTTTTCATGTTCTTTGGGTATATGTCCTGTTTCTTCCTGAGGACATGTCAAGAAGCGTATTTGGTTAGTAGATACTTTCTGCTTATGTATCCCACTTTACATATATTTTTTGCACTGTCTCCCTATTACATAAGGCAGCGGTGATGCTGACGACAGTTGCAGCCAAAAAAATAGTATTCATGGAAGTTTTTGGGTAGTAAAGAAACGGGATGTGTATCACAATTTTCTTTTTTCTATTTGTAGTTTCTCTCATTAAATAAAAGGAGTTTGTTCTTGTGCACATCTCTCTGGCTGCCCATTTTTACACTTTTTTTCTGGCTTTTTGCTTACGTCTCTAATTCCTTTTTTTCTCTTCTATGCTGATGTTGTACTCCTCCATCCCAGTGCCTTTTGAGTTGTGACGACATTTATTTCGGTAATTGGACTCAAGGGACACACTTGCAATTATTTAAGATATACTTAAAGAAAATAAGGAAAAAAAACCGTGGCATGTATAAACTACGCCGTCTCTTATACTTTTCTTGTTCTTCGTGTTCTGCTAAATAGAGGAAAATTACAAGCCAGCCGGATCAGCGCTAAAACTATGTGGAGAAACCGAGTCGGCATTTTTAATGCTTTCACGGCACAGCCTCTTTTCTCAGCCCCTCTAGTTTTTTTTCTTCAGCTCTACTTGGATTAATTCCACCAACTTTAAGAAGTCTCGAGTTAGTATTTTTCCGCGACTAGGTTGGTCGGTTGACCTAGCCATCATCGAGCTCTTCAGCTCTTCAGCTCTTATTGTTGTCTCTGTCCACAGGGAACTCTAATATATTTAGCTAGAAGAAGCACATACAAAATACTGGCAAAAAGCTCTTACCAGTATTATACCTCCGACACATCCCAGCCTAGGCGAGAAGATGAGAGGGGAAAAAGTGAGCGAATAATTTTGCACTAAATAGGATACTTCTGCTAGCCCCCATTTCCCATCTTTTCTCTTCCTGGAAGTAAAAACAGGGCACTACTTTCGCCTTTGGATTAGGTTAAGCTGAGCTGCGCAACATCTTAACTCACTGTCGCTGTTCCAAAATCCAGCGCGATATGTTGTTCTAATATCTCTTTTTTTCGCAAGTGTAAGAAATTTTTACGAGCGGGTTATACATAAATGTACACATTCATGTTAGTTATATCATCCTTATCATTTCATACACAGTAATAAACATGTTCCAATTCATTCATATATTCCCGAGCAGACTGTTTTTCCCCAGTAACTCACCGGACGGGGACAGGGACGGAGAGGACGGTCGACGGGATGCATGTTGATGATGATTGGAATAGAAGAAAAAAGGAACGCTTATTAAGTTAGTGTTAACTCTTGTTAGGAACGGGTGAAACAAATTGTGATGATGGGTCGTTCCCGTTCATATATTATGTAATGGTTTATTTATGCTGTGTGTGTATATTTTTTTCTCTCTTAGCTCCATTCCCTACATGCATGCCAACAACCTTTTTTTCTAATATACAGTGTGCATAAATATCCAGCTTTCTTTTTTATTCCTACTTGCTTACTCAACCAAAAGCAATTTTCTCCTCGTCCTGATACTCTGCCTCTCTTCTTTTTGCTGCCGAAATAGGAGTGCATATAAGTAGCAGATGTATGTTATGGAGAGGAGAATGTTTACTGCACAGCTTTGCTTTTTTTCTCTTCTCTCTCTCTGGAAACAGCCATACATAAATGTTTGCTTGCATGGAGGGAAAGTGGCCGGGGTAGTTTACCCAAAAACTACATGCCAGTGGCACATTTTGCAGAGACAAAAATCTACACAAGAAATATATAGCAAGATTAAATTGTTCCCTTTTTCTTCCGTTCCCTTTCCGTTTCTCAAAATTGGGAAAGGAGAAGGAGAAGGAGACAATAAATAAAATCAACAATCAGCATTGATGAAGGTAGCTTCAGATATGTAGCTGGAATGGGACTGGAAGCAAGAAAAAGATGATGTTTGGGAAAGTAAGATATTTATTTTCAGTTCAGAAAACACAAGACTATTTTATGACATGGTGGCAGTAGAGCGTATCAATATCACGCTACATAATTCCTTCTAGCTCACATGCCGCATACTCCGTTTATCCTTGGGAAGGAAGTGACAATGCTTGATCCGAAAAATATATTCTAGGAAGAAAAGCAGACGAGTAAACTTGGAAGATAAGAAATGGGGCTAATCTAAGTAGGTGCATCGATTAAACGGGAAAAAAAACTTTTTCTGGTGTTAGATTATACCTTCCTAAAGTTACAGTCGATTCGGAGGAAAACACCCTTAACGATCAGAATTTACATTCTTCAGCTGGATAAACAATTTTGATTGCAGTATTGATACCAACTGACACTAATAGCTAGCGAAGGACGATTGCTTCTTTTCTTCTCCGAAATGTTGACAATTGTCTTTTTCTTTTTTGTCTGTTATGATGGGCGTCAGAAAGAAGTCGCTGATGTCAATAAAAGCTCCCAACTTTAGGACTTTCTCTCGACAACATACCTAAATGATAATTTCCTTGAAAGGAACTTGGAACATGATAATTTGGCTCACCGAGATGATATAATGTAAAAGATTATAATTCGACGGAGGAACTGGGAATGCCACTTTTGCCCATTTCGGCTATAAAATAATGCGATTTTGCTTGCTGGTGTGGGTGCAACGAGCACAAGCAAACTTGGTTTTCTATCCCAACATGATGATGCCATAATGATAATCAACAAGATTCCTCTCCACAAGCAAAAAATAGGAATATTATGAAGAAATGTACATATATGAGGGGGCGAGTACATGAACATGATTGCTGGCGTGTAGGGGCTGCCGCAGTATATTTCATGTTGCAAACTTTCTCTTTGTAAAGTTGGACAAATTAGAGGAAAAAGGATTTTCTCTGTGCGTTTGCAATATAATGAACGTCCACGTTGGCAAGTTTGTGCACACAAAGCATAATATAATGATAATAATATAAGAAAGGAAGAAAATTTGACATATAAAAGTGCTGACATTTCAGCTTTCTTTGCTAGCACTCCATTTCCAGCACTAATTACTTGTACTGGGTACTGAGGTAAAATGTGCCAAGTCTACAACTGTACAGTTCAACTTGTATCTCTATTTATTTTTTATATTTATGTGTGTGTGTCAATGCTTAATTATGGCTAATCACAATAATATCTTAACACAAAAATGGAAAAAAATATGTTTTCCTTCATCACTTTGATCACGTAGACCACACACAGTGTAAAGTACCTTCCTGATATCTGCTTTTATCATTCCAATGAAGATGGGCATCTCATTATTTCCAACTACGAAAAGTGATGCTTGATTTACAGAACATCCTTGATTTAGCTTCCTCTTCAAGAGAAGAAATAATAGGGAGGATAAAGGATTCTTTGCCATTATAGAAGCTGCTTTAGCTTATTAGTCTATTTGTACTCACGTTTTTGTAAGGAAATGATGAAATCCTAATTAGGAAATCTTGAGAATGAGTTGGGAGCGATTGTCGAAGAAGTTGGAAAGTGGAAGTTACATGAGAATGGAATGAAGTGGGAAGAAGTAACGCAGCGTGGTGAAGCGTGAACTTGTTAAAGGACAATCTAACAGGAGTAAAAAGGGAACCAAACTTATTTAAGCATTGTTGAGTGAAAGTGGTCTGATAATGGCAGAAAAAGAAATTGGACTGCATATCACCACCGGCCATATAATGATAAAAGCTTTTACACAATTCGCTTCACAAGTGAATATAATATCATTTTCTTTTTATCGTAAAAATAAATGTGCTCCCACACCAAAATATTTTACCTAGAGGCTCCAGCCGAGTGAAGAAATGTGCGCGAAGGTTGCTATAATTTACCCATTTTCGTAAACTTTTCTTTCTCATTCAGTCACGTGTAAATAGGCACAATTTTTCATTCCCTCTTCTAGACCCTCCTCGTTCCTTTTGTCGCAAAAGACAGAAAACTTAAACTTAGTGAATAAAATGCATTATTTGAGCAATTTTTGGTGGTGTGGGAGCTCCTGCAAAGCTCTGCTACCTGAAGTGATCTATAGTCCACCCTTTTCCTTTCCACTTTTTCCTCTTTGTCCATGTTACCTTTGCATGCCGTTGGTTTATGTGTGCCCTTTTCAGAGTAAAAGCATTTCTAGTAAAATTTAGCGCTCTCTTCAAACTCCCTCCTTTTCTCCTAGAATGGGCTAGCCTCGAACATCAACCACGGCTGTATATATCTTTTTAAGAAGAGAGAGAGAGAGGAATTGCTTTTCCACGCACTCAGCCAGTAGAAAACGTCTTTATCCCAGTTTAGAAAAGCGATCATTGGAGCTTTGAGAATGTTACAAGTAGCCAAACTTTACAGAATGCACTTTGTGCTGTTATTGTGCTAATAAACCCACTTCCTTCAGTTGCTCATAAAGATACAACAGTTCCGAGACTGATTTTCAAGGAATACTAAGTGAGGAGGCAGCAGCCGAGAAAGTGCTCCATGAGCATAAACTGAGAGCTCGTTCAAGACTCCTCCACTCCATTCCAGCCTCCCCGCCTGCATTTTTCATTCGGGTACAGGGCCGTGTGCAATTTAAAGGAAATTTACAAGAAAAAAAATTGTTGGCGTAACTGGGTAAGTAGGGAAGTGAGTCTGTATATGGATGCTGGAGGGGAACACTCGGTTCCTGTGCCTTTGACGAAAGGTGAAAGTTCTCATTTCCACATTCTCCGCTGGCCATCTAATGCATAATGAAATGCATTTTTAATACACTGGTGTCTGAGGATAGGTTAAGGTAGCTATTTTACAGCTGCTTTGTCGCTCTCATGTGAACAGAAGGATGTGAGTTGATTGGAATGAGTCTCCCCTTTTCGTTCCATTTTCAGCTGCCGCTTTCTTGTTTCTATTCATTCCTCTCTTTTTGCCTACTGAATGTGTGCAGCTTCTTGAATAGTATTAAAAAAAGAAAATGATGACTAGACGGGAAGCTATTGAAGAGGCAAGACACACATGGGACGAGGATAAAAGGCACAAGTTTCTCTAAGATGATTGTTATTTCATGTTCTTCCTTCATCCCTTTTCTCTCGTTTCATTCAGTTTCGACTTCTTACACATAATCTAGTTATGAAGTACGTGAGGTGTGATATCCCCCTCCTTTCAGAATTCAGACCTCTTCCTATTCACTTCTATAAATAAACCTAGCTTTTCACAAAAATTTTAGTTACGGAAAGGTCTCACAGGCAAAAAGCTCGTTGCTTTTATTAAAAAACCTCTTTAATTAGCAGCAGACTGCTATAATAATAACAGGAAATGTATTTACAAAAGTGGAACATTATAACGAGATGTAGCAAAAGTTAAAATAGAGCACAGATGTCGCAAAAAAAAATTTCACGTGAATGGGCTATCCTCTAAAAGTTTGCTTTTACCCATCAATATTTCTATTCTAACCGATTTTCCTATTCCAAAAGATATCTTATTCTGAACATTAAAAGGAAGTAGGCTTTGCAAAAAATGGTGCGAATCAAAGTCAGAATAAAATGAATCGAAACAATTTTTTGCAACAATAAAGGGAAATGATGCAGCCATTTTAGATGATAAACTTGGCTGAGCGAACGCAACAGCGATACTTATCGTGCAAAATCATTTATTATTTTCTTTTGGAGAAAGTATTTCACCACGCCCCATACATGCTTAATCTTTTTCTACGAAGAGAAAGGCTCATTTATTCGGTCAGCTGAAAAGATAATTGTGTGTAGAGCCGCATCGAATAATCTCGTAGAAATGGTTTATAAAATGGCGCTTCTGCTACAGCCAACTTTGAGTTTGAACATAAAAGTAGCTTCTTAACCCAACGGATTTTTGTTAATAATTTTGTATGTCTTTTGATGATTCTGCTCCCCTACTCCCATCTGAGGATCTATGCATATAGTTCCCCATCAATGCATAATAACATGTTTCTACATATACTTCGCTTTGAGCATCACACAGAAAGAATATTTATTTTCTTGGAATTTACTCTTCCATTCCCATTGGTAAATATATTCACTACTATTTCCGCGATATCAGACTGCCAACATTGAAAAAAATATTTAGCAGAGTTGCTTCCCTATTTCTTTCCTACTTTCCCCCATTAGTGTTCAATAAGTAGATACATTTCCTTTTCTTTTTCGCTTCAAGGATTATTGCTATTCAAAGCATGCTGATATGATATATGATAGGATGAAAGTTTTTTTTTCAAGGATGAATGCATAAAAAAATACTATTGCTGGTGTTGGCAAAGAAAAAATCGGGTATTTTCTCATGATTACCATTCTCATAGTGGAAATATGCATAATAATGAAAAACTCCTAATACTATCTCCGTACACATAAAAATTTTCAAGGGAACAAAGGCCTGTACGATCAGCCTTATTCGAGACGCATTCACTATCCTTTTTAGTGTCTACTTTCATTCACCCGTAAATTTCTTTAGCTCTTTTAAAGCAGATTTTCATCCAGCTCTCAAGTATTTTATTTTACCCCGAAGAAAGCATCCTTCCACGTCTTCCTTTCATCTGGTCGTTACCCTTTCCCTCAAACATGTTTTTTGCAAGAGGAGAGCTCACTGAACATTGTACTTGTTAAAAAAATGATGCTCCTACTTTCAATACAAACAAATTATATGACAGTAAACAGTACAGATTTTTATTCAATTTTCATTCTTTTCAGTTTTCTCGATTTCGGTACGCCCCAGTTCTTCCTCAACCTCAACAAGTTTAGCAAATAACGACGTCGTTATTTATAATTTTTCGAAACGATGTATACTTATAAATATTAGATAAAATACAATTTCAAAATACATTTTGTGCAGTGTACAATGGAGAGTTATTTGTGTCAGAGTAAACGTCAAAGATACTAATGCATAGTAAAATATTTTTAATAAAGACCTTCCGTATTATGAACTCTTTCTACTAGAGTAATGATAATTGTTTTAATTGAGACTTATAGTGAGTCCGTATGCTCTGCACAAGGACATCAACGTCTTAATTTTGTTCTCACATTTTGGGAACACTGCTCCGTGTTCTGAGAATGGAATGAATGGAGGGAACAATGAAAGGAAAAGAGTTCATTATCATCGAAGAGAACAAGCATTTTCTGTGGGCGTTTGTACTTTTGTAAAGAGGATGGCCCTTTCGTAAAGGAAACACACTTTTACCGAACCTACTCCATAATTGAGTCTTTCAGCTCAATATGATATTATTCAGTTGACTATTTTCCCCACTCCTTTCATGCTCATTCTATACTAATGAGAAAAGTGATAAATGAAGTGTAATGAGGACGGTGAAAGTACAAGAGAAAAGTGTGCAAGAGGAAATTATGACATGTAGTTCGAACATAATGCACATATCCAGAGCATAAGTTCAGTTATAGCGTATTATTCCTTTGATCGAATTATACGTGACAAAATCCTTATTTCCAAGTTTTCTTTTTTCAGCTGTATTTTACAAAGAAATATATATTTAAGAAATAAAACCACCGAATTAACGAGTACAATTTCATACTAAAATTAATTGAATACGTTTCATATTTTAGGATTTTCTAGCACAAGAAAACAAGTAATATCCGCACTAAATGCCGACACACTTTGTGTTTACGATTGTTAGTTCATAGCCCTCAAACAAAAATGAATACAAGCGGAAGAAACGTATAGTTCCAGCACATCGAGCTTCCAAGTAGAACTTGGCTGGTAGGCACTAAAAAAATGAGATGGGAAGATGAGCAGACAACAGAAAGAAAATGGTTAACGAACCACCCAACAAAAGCCTTGCCATCGGCAGTAGCTCAAAATGTACTACAAAGAAAATGCGACTAGCTTCACTTCATTTCCGGCAGTTGCTACTTTCCCAAGTATGCTCATTCCCAGTTAGCAAGTGTAAGGTTGCCATCCACAGTAAACTAACTAGTGACGCACAAAAAAGCGTGCATTAACTGTTTTTTATTTCATGCATCCACACATTATTTACTTTTCGGCACGTTTAGATACTAAAAAAGGAATTGTATTAATAGGGATATCCTTTCATTTCCTATTCTAGCACGAACAGAGGAAATTAAAGGTGATTCGTTTGCAATTTCTCTTATGTTGACTAAAGTTAAGCTTTTACGCTACACAATCATTTACAATTGGGAGTGGGATGGGAGCGGGAGCGGAAGCACTAAAAAAAGTATCAATGGCCGTTTCTACTGCATTGGTAGGTATACCCATCTAAAAATAATGTTTCTCGCTGCTTCCTTTAAAGATCAGTCATTGTAAGCTCCCGTTTCCAGCTGGGCAGACGTATTATTTTCGCCGAAATGAAAAGAAGAAAAAATCTGAGTTCAATACAAGAAATGTTTCCTCTTTGTGATTCGTTTTTTGTTCCTTTTCTCCCTTCTTGGAAATTGATACTTCAGCATCCTCACTTGGCTGGCGATACTGCCATTCCACACAACGCCTAACATTGAACTGACACATTCCGCTCACTTCACATTTTCCACCCAATCTCATTTTGCACATTCGGAAAAAGAAAACTTTTCTGTGCGTAGACAGCTGTGAATAGAAAGCCCATTACTTTATCTGATACTGCTTCATTCAGAATAATAATAGGAAAATGATATAGCAAATCGTTTCGATATTATCTCTCTGGATGGGTGAAAAAAGGAAAGTACATTTTAGCGAATATTTGATAATTTTGCTAATTCGTGAAGTAGGCAGTCTCACTCTCTCCCGCCAGTACTGATAATCGCCTTTTATAGAATCCTTTTAAAAAAATCTCATTGTAAATTAAGGTATTTATGTTTATTGCGGTTGGGTGAGTGCTGCTCATGCTCTGCAATATCATCATCCCAAACAATAATCCTTGCACCTTTTTCCGGCTGCACAATATTCTTGATCCCTTTCTCCAACTTGTCGAGAAAGTAGGAAGCGTACTTTTCTATTTCATTCTCTTTCGCAAATTTACTTCCAAAGAGGAAATAGTAATTCAGGGAAAGCCTCACAAAAAATCGGTATGGCAGAAGC
>JAHZND010005160.1:0-29461 GCA_027744115.1 Acrocyrtus sp. NNG-2020 | reverse complement strand
TAATACGCGACTCGCGTTTTTTTTCTCTAGGAGCTATTATTTTTCTGCAAAGTTTACATAATGATGCACAAGCTCCTCCACACCACAACACATTTGTTTACGGAAAGTCTCATTTCTTTCAAGTCACCATCGGGCTGTGCTCGTTTTTTCCTAAAAAAAACTTTTTCATTGTCCTCTCTTCCTCCGTAGAAAGATTGGATTTTTTTGAAAAGTTGAACTGTGGCGTGGTGATGGTGTGTCCCTCTCAAGTTGCTGACAGTGAGTAACTGTACACACGAGTTTTGTTTCTCCTTTTTTATTTATGCGGGGATGGTTGGAAGGAAATATAACTAAATTTCAGAATTCAGAAAAAGGAGAATGAGGGGGGAGGAGGAGGACGAGAAGCCATTTTTGTTCTGAGTTAACAACGCACTAAAATATTATAGCGTAAATAAATATAATAGTTTCTGCATATTTACATAATCAAATATGGAAGGACGTATAGCTCGTTAAATAAGCAGGATACTTTATAGTTTTGTTGTCGCGCTCTCTACTTAAATGTTTTGAGTGGAAGAAGCGTAGATTAAAATTGAGTAGGAATGATTTGATTACCTGTACTTCACACCACCAGCGCCACTGCCGCTTCCAGAGGAGCCAGCTTGTGCAGACCTCGCGGAGCTGGAGATGGACAACACTGTTGAGCGCTTTTCACTCATTGTCGCTTTTTCGTCTTTGTAGCGGAGGAGAAGAAAGGAAAATGGAAATTTTTTGAGTCTTTCGCTTCGCCGGACAAATCAAATAAAAGTTTGCCAGAGTGCGAGTTGCGAAACCATTGTTTGCTCAGGGTAAACTGTATCTCTGCCTGCTCCGTTTCCACTTTTTTTTGTAGTTGACGAGATGGAACAACGCCGGCACCGAGCAGAACAGAAAAAAATCAGTTTGCTAACCCAATTTCGATATTCCGTTTCGAATTTCGTATTCCAATACTCAGCCGAGAGAGAAATTTCATTAATTGAATCACTTCTCTTCTCAGCACACTTCTATCTCAGCGAAAAAAAAATTAATTTGCCAACTTGGCCAGCGAATCTTAATTACACTCTCCTCTCCCCAAAGTTTTCGCCGATCCAAAATGAGAGAAAACTTCCAAGTTTAAATACGCCCTACCAAAAAATACGTCCAAACTCCCGGCCATTTGCATACTTCTTCACTCGCAGCCTCCCCTTTTCTTATTTTTCGGTCCGATGTGAAACCAGGTAAAAGCAAAATTTAATTATTTTCCTTGTCCTAATAGTCCCACAAGGATACAACAGTCCACACTGCTCGGGCACACTACACACAAGCAAAATATAAAATAACTGCAACAACCAGCAACAAACAATATTCTCAGCTCCCCGTTTTATTTTCAATAGACAGTAGACACCTCACACAAAAGCAATTTATTTTTCTTCCTAAAATAATATGTTCACAGTGTACACAAACAGATTAACTGTAATGAATTTAGAAGAGGCTCATTATCCCAAAAAATAATTTTTTTCCCATTGTTTCTATTTTCCCATCTCACCAGCCCTTTAAACAGCCATTTTTTGCAGAGACAGAGAGCGACAGATGCACACGTACTCCTCCTCTCTAATCAGAACGCACACTGAGGCTTAATCGCATGCAGAGAAGATTGGTGTTGGTGAAACAGTCGCCGTAGTAATATGGTGAGTGCTGCACACGACGAGCAGTCTGTTTCATATACTCGAGATTGTTTGCCAAGAATAAAAAAAACTGCTACACACATTTACAGATTCATCGCCTTCTCTGCATCCCCAATCCCCACCAACCACACAACGATCATGACATGATCACCAATAATCATAAAAATTACTCACTTCACGGACTCTATCCTCATCTTTTTTTTATACAGCTACAGCTTACTCAGTTTTTCACTCCAAAGTCAATGCTTACAGCTCATTAACGAGAAGACAACTTATGGATGCGCTTTTTTAGATTGCCTCTATTTGGCTGTAATTTTCTACAGGGAAATTGCTATTTTTTTTGTCTCTACTTGATTCCCTTTTTTTACTCTTTCGGAAAAAAATCACACTTACATGCGATGTGATAATGTCTGCAAGTGAGCGATCAGAGCGATATTTTTACGACTTTTCCCGTTTTTTTCTAAAAAGAAAGAAAATAATGTATACGAGGTGATTGCTGATTGCACTAAAAATGTTTCTCTTGTTCAGCTCTTTTCTGGAGTGAGAAGAGAGGGGGGAAAAGGGAGCTTTTAAAAAAAGGAAATTCTTAAACGCTTTTTTCCTACTGTTTCACGACCACGACATGTCTATTTAAACGAACTTGAGCTCCATCCAGAACACAGCAGATATCTATGCAAAAAGTCTCTGTTTTCGCTTTAGTCCTCTTTCGCTTGGGAAAGTGCAAAAAAATAGTGCTCTGAAAATAATTGATGCCTTGTCTGTCTCTACGACATGTCTATTTAAACGAACTTGAGCTCCAGAACACAGCAGACACCTATGCAAAAAGTCTCTGTTTTCGCTTTAGTCCTCTTTCGCTTGGGAAAGTGCAAAAAAATAGTGCTCTGAAAATAATTGATGCCTTGTCTGTTTTAGAGTCTTTCCCTTGTAACTTTCGAGAGGGAGAGCAAAAAATGCTATTTCCCAATGCAGTTTTTTTGCTGTCTGCGCTATGAAGCACTTGCGATTTGTTCTAGACGTTTTGTTACTATTCCCTTTTATATGCACTTTTTTATTAGTTCCGAGAAAAAAAATAGTTCTTATATAAAAAAATCTTAGGATACTATAGTAGGGGGAAATTTATTTTTTTCCATTCCTTTTGGAACTGTAATTGGCATTCTTTTTCTAATGAAGAGCTTCGCAGAAAGCAGAAATTGATAAACTGGTTTGTTTTTTAGTCACTTGATCCCATTTTTAACATAATGTTTGCATTAGCGCATATTATAATAATTATCCAGACGGAGAGGGAAAAGAGAGGTGTGCTGCGTCCCACACTAAAAATGGAGTTTTGTATTGGAAGAAGAGGTTCACAAGCACCAACAAACTGTTTATCTTTGCGATGGATCAGAATGTGGCAAAATTAGCACAAGTATACAAACTGATAAGCACTTGACTCCTGTTCCAGTCTCTTTTTTTGCAAATTAATATTCAGTATAAGTACACAGCTGTTGAGAGAAGAGTGTTTCTAGCTGTTTACGTTGTTTTTGCATGGAACAAATTTAGAACAGTTTTTGCAGCGTGGGAGTTTATGTTTTTCCACACAAAAAATATTCCGCTGATGTGATAATATTTCTAATGAAAAATAGTTTTTTTGGATTTACTACACGCACGCATGGTTGAAGTATAAAATCACATGAAACGTGTCATTGTCACTGTGCGCATGTTTGTGTTTTCCTTTTTTCTTAGCAATCCTTTAAGTCAGGTTCCACAGACAGAAAAAAACTCTTACACTTTCTTACAAAGGATTCTCACTCGAAATTTAATTTTACTGTTTTTCATGTGCACACATGCCAAACTGCCACTGGGGATGATGTTCATGGAATGTGGCAATTGGTAAAAAAAATATTGGAGAAACGTAAAGGAGGAGAAGATAAATGAAGAATTTCTTTTGTAATACAAATCGTTTCAGTGGGCTGGTTGCCGGCTTTTTTTCAGAAAATGTTTCCAAAGAAGATATTTTTTGTTCGAGTTGGTGATCTCAATTTTTTTTTTCTACTTCCTTCCTTCTTCTCCTTGTTCCTTCTTTGCAGTCAATGTTCAATAAAAATGGTACTTAGAGCTGACGCTTGTTTCTCCGTTACAAGGAGAATAGACAGTTTTGCTCTCGCTAAAAAAAATTGAGGGATGAGGATAGAAGCTAATTTACGATCTGACTTGGTTTGAGCAGTTTTGCTGGTCCCTTTGCCAGAAAATTTTCTCTGCTCTTGTATAGTAATCTAATGAAAGTAATGAACTTGATTGTTTGGATTGGTAAATGAGTAGAGAATGGAGAAGAGCTCAGAGGAACGGTATTATTTCCTTGCCTTTGTTGTTCTTGGGATATGGATCGGATGGAATGAGAAAGCAGAAACTGAGGCTGACTCAGAGCGAATCTTCCTTTCGCATTATGTAAAGTTTCGTGAACAGGCTAAAGACTACAGCTTGTAGACTCTGTATTTTTTGAAGAGGAACAGCAAAAAAACGTGTAATTTTCGTGTAGGAGCCGTTGCAGCTTGTAAAGTTGGGTTTAGCAAAAAAGTTATTTTTTTGTAGAGCTTAGAAAAGAGCGAGAGCCACACCACACCACACACTTCCACCGTCGGCAATCACAATGCAACTAAGTTGAGTGCACAACCCTGGCTCTGCAGAAATAAGGAATTCCTTTATCGAAAACAGTACAGAGTATACGGAGTGGAGAACCAGAACCGGCCAGACAATTTACTACACGGCATAATATAAGAAGAGGGAGAAATAGTTGCTTGCAGGAACAACGGAGAACATAATACAATCTCTCTACATCATAACACCACTGCAGGTTAACAATAGCACGCACACACATAGAGATGGAGGAAGCACATGAATTGCGTTCCTCAACTTGATATGTGTCGCTCCTATTTTTCCTACTTCCACTCCACGACCATACAACTTTTTCCTACAATGGAGTTTACTACCTTCACCATAAAAAGCCCACCACCAGTAATAACACCAACCACCACGCTATTCTTTTCAGTGACTTTGCTATCATCCATCTATCTGTATCTAGTCAACTGCTCAGCTGAAAAATAAATGGTGTTATTCTTCTGAATTAAATGCAGATGTACATATGGCCTGCTCTTTTGGCTGCTGGGGAGATATAAGGTGCCGTTTCTTCCCTCAGCGATCTCCTATCTCTTCAACTTCTCCCATTGTTACCCTGAACACATGTCATATTCTTTTGCAGTTTGGGCATATAAGCTGCTGCTATTGCTTATATCATGAGCTCTTCCTTGTACTCCTTTTTTATAGGAAAATGAAACGAATGACAAAACTGGTATCCTTCAGGGATAAAAAAATATATATCTGCTATAATATGAGTATATCCTTTTTGTCTCGCTGAAATTTTCTCGGAAAAAGGGAACCAGTAAATTAAGTGGTTGAGCTGTTTTGTTGCAGGCATTATTACAAACTACACAGTTTTCTGACATTTTGCTGTGTGGTCACTTCTACCAGAAAATGAAGGAGAGAGTTGGGGCCGGCTTATAAGTTTCCGAAAAAATTTTTTGTTGACATGTTAGTCGCATAATGTCCCTATTCATTTAGGATAAAATGAGAAATATTTTGCTATTGTCTTTTCCGTATTTTTACGAGATGGCTTTACAATAATGGTAGCGAATGGGAAAAAGGGGGAAAATGTTTTTTCGTCTTTGGCGGAAAGTGACAGAACAGACACATTTCGAACATTGATAACGGCAATATTCTCGGCGATACTAGTGCGCCACACACTTCCACACAATTCCAGCACACACCGTCGCATTCCTCCAAGAAGGGTATTTAAAAAGGGCGTAGAAGTTTCTAGGAGAAAAAATCACATGTCTTTTACTTCTTCCCATGATTGCTATTGCAATTGCCGTTTGAATGAAAAAAGCTAGCTTTTAGCATTAGAATGGAAAGTTTACGTGTAATAATGCTCTCACCCTCTTGCTCTACCCATTACACCATTATTACTACTATTATTATTGTTATTACTCGTATGGGCTCTCTATTTCTCACTGAGCGAAGAAGAAAAAAAAGTTAAAAAAGTATAAATTTGAGTCATGACTCGTAAATGGAAGAAAGAGGCCGGCCAGCAAAATGGATGCGTACTGTATTTATTTCATGAGATTGTAGTTCATACGCACGGCATGTCTCTCCTTTATGGATGCTTTACGCACTCATACCACTCTCCCTCATGAGTCAGTCATCGTGTATGTATGGCATAACTGCAAACTGCTCGCCATAGCCACACGAGACACTCCCCACGTAATATGTAATTGTGTGATACGATATGTAAGAAAAACAGAAAAAAGGGAAACTGAAGACTTACATTTTTCTCTAAAAAAAGGTTTTTTTTCTCAACCTTTTTTTTCTCCAACTCCCTCAATAATGTAGTTCTATGTGGAACGAATACGAAATGACGGCGTGGTAAGGAGAGAGGAAAAAGTGCTAATTTTTTAAAAAACTTGAGTCCGCAGAACACGTGAGAAATATATATTTTTTGGCGTTTTTGTTAGCTGGACATTGGACAATAAATGGAAAGTAGGGGATGGCACTAGAGATATGAGTAGGTAGCCAGTGCAGTGAAAAGATTGCAGATGGGTATGTCTCTTGGAATTTCTCCTTGAACCAATTTTCACCCAAAAAATATATATTCTTGGTGCAAGGATGGTGTAATTTATTATGAAGAAGGTGATTTCTACCTGGCGTAAAATGTAAAAGTGGGGTTTCCTACGGGGACAAAGTGAAAGCTTATGAGTTCACATTTTTGTCTAGGAGAAGGACTTCTTACTGCTTCCGCAATATACTTACTTTCAGGTTTGCCCTGATTAAAGTGCGATGGGGCATAAATGTTAGCTGCAGGTGCATATATGTAAAAGTGTGGGGTAGCCACCCACACCACACTACTTAAATAGTAAATCAGAGGCGCTTGCTCAATATTCGCTACTACAAACTAGGGAATAGTGCAGCAAGCAGCATTGGGAAGGCTAAAAATATATGTATTTTTGAACGGCTTCTTCTTCTTTCCCCATTTAAAAATTTATTTCTTGACAAATATTTTTGAGCCAATGCACTGCATCTGCACCGGGTTATTATTGACTGGCCACCTTTTAGTATGCAGAACTGCACATCTTCATCGAAAAAATAAAAAAAAATGTTACAGTCTTCATGTATTTTTTATAGATAACATTAAGCAACCAAACCAGTATTACATGAAATTGCAATTGGCATAAAAGTACAATTTTTATTTTAGTGTTTTCAGGATTTTCTCTCGAGCAAGTGTGTGCACCAAAATGTGCTCCTTCTTAGGCAAAAAAAAATAAATTATATATAGCGTTATCACAAAAGCACGCCAGAAGAGGCTTTTAGTGATGGTTTGATCGTCGAATGATTTCTGCTTGCACTCTGCTTGTGTAATATTTCGCATAAATGAAAGCCAACAGAAGAGTTGTGTAAAAAAAGTGCTGCACTGCTTTTTTATATATTTGAGCGTCGATTCACGTTTGTTTGCTACATATTGCTACAAACGCTTTAGGTACGTAGGTATATGGCTATCGTGAGCCACATTTTAAAAAAATCAGGACGGATAGAAAAAAAGGTACCAGTGAAGTTCTGCTATTTTACAATAGCACTGCCAAGCCATACTTACAAAAGGAATGGTGCAACAACAGCACTTCCCGTATCCCCTTACACTAGCACCGCTTTACTTTGCTGGCACCACTCAAAAATCCCCGGATGAGCAGCACGTTGTGCATGGGAACGGAACCAAAAAAAACTGCGAGAGGAAAATGTATTGAGAATTATTGAATGAAAGAAAGAAGCGGACGTGCCAGCCCTCATAATTTCTTTTTCAAAAACAGGAATCTTTTCCTTTTCCTCCTCCGTTTTTTGGGAAGACTAAAAAAAGGTAGGAAAAAATAGTCAATTTTTTTTCGGAGGAGTAACCAGGAGTAACCAGTCAGTGGAGGACATCTATGCGATATCCCTATTCACCGTGGATTCCTTATTTTTTGGGGTAGAATATAGGAATCTCACCTAAATAAAAGAGAACGAAGGGCAATCGCTATATAAAGCGAAAGCAGTTTACAGCAGGAAACAATTTTTTTAAGAGATGAACGGAGTAAAATGAAAGTAGAAGGAAGGAGCAGTTGCTCTTATTTTTTCGCGATTCAGCCTGCTTATGAAGTGAAATGAAATAGTAATGGAAGAAAATGGTCTTTGCCTTTTGTTCCACTTTGTTTGTGTTTTGCACAGAAATACTCAATAGATTTTTTTGGGGAATATATCTATCTTGAGTGCAAGTAAGATAGTTGATCATACAAAGAAATAAGATGCATGCAGAAAAAGCAGTTCGACGGAGCGGAGTTGCTCAGCAGATGTACGAGGAGAAAAAGAACAAAAAAATTCACGAAAATGGGAAAGGAAAACAATGCCGCAGGTTCTATTCTAGTACGGCGGATTCCTTTTTTTTGTTTTGAGATTTCAGGAGCCATTTTTCTTATGCTTTTCTTTTCAATGAGGATTTCAGCACAGTTGTTCTCAAATGAAAAAGGCAGAAGTAGTTTCTGGTTAAACAAAAGTGAGTAGAAGGGGAGGAACATGCATTGTTTGCAGATTTACTTTTTTTAAGGGTCGTATTCATACAGTGAGCTGCGGGCGTGTAAAATGAGCATACTACCTCAAGTATAGTATTTGCGCAACAGAGGCGTTATAGTAATTGATAAATAGAGCATTTATCTCTCGTCTCACTTCATAAACACCTACACTGAGTTGAGACTGCCGGTTTATGATCTGCTGAAAACTAGTCCTTGCAGAGTAAAGATAAGAAATGTATTTTTTATTATTTAGATTTCTCAGATTTTGCATTTTGAGGGTCTATAGCAAAAAAAAAATTGGGCTTGAGGGAGATTCCGAATATACTTTGGTAGAAGTGGAGGGCCATTGAAACTGAAAACGTAATTAAATTCATGGGGAGCAGTACACCGCTAATTCTCAGTTCTATTTAAATTTCAGCAAGGAAAATATCGAGGATGGGAGATATGAAACATCTGGAGGATATTAAAAAAATAGTGGAGGGTGTGCTTGCGTGCAACTTCTTAATTTGCGATGGTTGATTAGAGTCGGACAATAATAAGTGGAGGAGGATATGAGAGTAGCAGAGCTTCAGAGAACCTAAGTTAAATTGCCAAAAAAACAGAGGGAAATTCTGTAGGGCTAGTTCATTCCCATTTTCTAAGCAGTAGAAAAAATAGATCAGAAAATATCCCGTCCCCTAAAATTATATCGCAGCGTGAGTACTTCTCATCTTCTTTCTTGCTGAAATCACGGAATAGCAGTTTTAATGAAAAGAAATATAATGAATGATATTCTTCCACATCATAAGAGCTCCACGCAGACATTCTCTGATGTCCTTTTAACGTTAGCACAACAACAGATATTCACATTTGGTACAATCATCTCTACAACTCGGCATTCCTCATCCTCCAAAAATCTGATGAAAGGCCGCACGCGAGCTCATCTCCACAATTTTTTTTCTTAAAAAAGGAAGTGTACTAAATCAAAAAGTAGAAAGAAAAGGAGAGAAACCGATTTTACACAGCACTCTTAATTTTTCCACCTTCATTCCGCGGCTTCATCCCATTCTTCTCCTATTTTGATGTTTTTCCTGGTTAGCCAAAAGGAATTTTTTTGTTAGGCTCGAAAGGATTTTATCAAAAAGGAGGAGACTCCTAATATATTTTATTCACTTCTCAGCAGAGCAGGGAAGCAGCAGCGGACGAAGAACACAGTTTTTTTCACCTCCTTCATTTCTCTGTCTCAAGGAGACTTGCGGGCTGCTCAAGAATGAAAGTTATTTCAGCAGACAGATAAAGAAACAGGACGAGGACGGGTTTAGTGCCACAAGCAAAAAAATATATATCTTTAAAATCGATGTGCTAACCTCTCCTCTCTCCTTTAAAAATCCAAGATTATGTAACAATAAAGGAGCTGTGCCACCCTAGTGCGTCTTTTTTTAAATAAAAAAAAGACAAAAAAATTCAACTATAGCGAATGAAACAAAAAATGGAAAGAAACTTGTGAAACAGCAAAAAGTAAAATAGCATCAATGACTTTTTTTTCATTTTTTCCATACAATGCCTTCGAGCAGCATCTGGTTCTCTGCTGAAAAAATTCCATTTTCAAAAAAATGAAGTTGTGGGGAGTTGGAGTGCGTAAGCTTGGAAAAAAAAGTTCTCCCAACTGAAAAGTTCATTTTATTAGGTACAAGCAAACAACACTTGTAAATCTACATTAGAACAAGTCGAAAAGTTGGTGCGGGCGAGAGACTATGCAACAACATTACATGCATCATTATCCTTGCAGATGTCTAGGTAGATGTGGATGTGGATGGAGATGGTGGAGAGAGCTGTAGCTGTTTTTTTATCCACATGAATATAAAAAAATAAATATTTCCAGTGCTGGAAGTCGAGGCTATGAACTTTCTATTATTAGGCATAATTCCCAATAGCTGCATTAGTACGCACATGACATTCATACAGTTGTTGTAGACGTCATTGTTGTTGTCTGGAAATTGAAATAGGAGAATGGCAATATATGAAAAAGCGACTTTTTTATTAGCATTTTTTACCATTTTCCCTAAAAGAATACGCTTTTGTGCAAGATGAGCTAATCTTGGAACAGATTTTTTTTGTGAAAAAAGTAGAATTTTTGTTGTTGAAATGTTACATTTCTTGGCAGTGGCGTCTCTGCTAGAACAAAACCATTATTTTTGCATGTGCTCCTCCTCACTTTTACTACCACTACTTGGCACGTGACTTGCAGAGCAGAAAGAGAAGGAAAAAAAGTGATGTTGAATGTATCCAGAAAGTTGCAAACGGTACTAAATTAAGTTATTATTATTGCATTTCAGGCACGCATTACTCGAAATAAAAAAAAACTTTTATCCTGGAGCTTTTGGCATTCACCACCCACCACCCCTCTCGCATCATTTCAAGTGTCATTGTGTACGGCTTGTATGAAATGGTGGTATTAATTGTTTCCCTTCTCCAATCGAGGCTCTCATCTCAGCTTGCCTTGAGAAAATGAAGTTGGCAGACAAGAAAATCTCGCTATTGTCAACGAAAAGTTGTCATTTTTCTCCGCGTTGTGGCTCATTCAGGCAAAATGGAAATTTTCAAAATGTTCTCTCTCATTTTGGGATTGTTTACAACTGCTTATTGCTTCCTAGAGTCTATTGTAATGAGTTCCCTTTTCATTCTAGGAATGACGCAAGGTTATCATTCTTGCTCTGATTATAATTAAGGATGAAAACAGTTCGTGTTTGCATTGTTACGCCATTAGCTCCCAAGTAGGCTTTCCCTTGTTGGCTAGCCATTTGAATTAAAACTGCTCTCCCATATTTTCACTACCAACACCCTTTTCATCCCCATGTCTATTTAGATTTCAAGTACAAACTGTGTTTACAATTACAATAGCCTACGATTCCTAGAAGAGAAGGACAAGAAAACAGCGAATATTTTTTTGACTGTCACATTGGCACTCTCGCAATACCCTATCCCGTAGTAAGGATTTGACTAGGAATTTTTTTTCGTTCCGAGACGAGCCAACTTCCATTCGCCAATTCTTCCCACTTCGCTCTCCTGACGAGAGCCCATTTGTAGTCGATTGTACCAGAGCCGTGCCCTTTTTATGCAATAATGTACTCACTACTCACTTTAAGACTTCAATAATCACATGTCGGCTTCCTTTTCCATCCAAGTACCTACTCCAGTTTACCATCTCGACATTGGACGTATCATTTCATTTCCTCTCTCAACAGTTTGGTCCCATTATTTCCCATTTTACGCTCCCGTTACAGCCCATTTTGCTCACAATTTTTTTGTCTGTTGTTCAAAAAAATATATATAGCCACCTTTCTCTCTCCTTCACTTCTCCACACTACGTACATTTTTTTCTAGCATTCCAATGCACTCCTTATGTTTGCTTCCAATCCTGGAAATCAGTTGTACACTGTAGAAAAGGGAGCACACGCGGGCAGCTCAAGCATTGGAACTATTTTTTTCTGCCGTACTCGCCTCCTCTCTCACTCCACTCTCGGTCCCCATTGTTGTAGAGAGAATGAGAAGGAAGTAAGAAATAAAGAAGAGTGCCATTTTGAGAAGTGCAAGTAGACGAAGAAAATGGATGGAGCACCAGAGTGAAATTCTTTTTTCTCTCTTGACATCCTATCCAGAGCAAAAAATACTGGCAAATGGAATGAGAAACCGGCTCATTGATGATCGCAGCACATATATAGCCAGTTCATGATGTGTACAAAAGGAGCATAGCCAACAAATAAAGCACAAAAAAACCTATGGAGGAGGTCATATTGTGTAAATTTCTATCAGCATTTAATATTAAAAGAATAATAGAAAGTGGAATGTGTGTATGTCCAAAAAAAATTTTCAGTCTCGTCGTCCTATTTTTGCACCCTTGTGAGAAGCCCAGCACAAACGGAAGGAAACATTCCTTTTTGTAATGTTTCATAAGGCCATTACACACACATACATTTTTTACGGCTGGAAATGTACTTTTTCAAAGAAATTGTTTGCTGGGCAGTGGACGAAAAAAAAATATCGTAGTGCAGTGAAGTAGCGCATTGCAAAGTGAAACGACAACAGGAACTACACAGTATAATATTAGCAGTTTTGATGAAAAGAAGGAGACGCTCCGGTTTTCCAATTCCTCAAGTTTAGAGGAGACTGACGGAAGGAAGGAACTGGGAAGGAAATGGCAGTTCTGCTCTGCTTCCCCTGCCATTTCAAATTTTCTTATTTTTCTTTGAGAAGGAGACCTCATCGAAAATAAGGAGTATTGTAGTCCGCTTGAAAATTGTTCTGAGCCGTTACGGAGATAGCAAATTGGGAATTTTTTTTTCATGTTGCGTGATATTTACCTTTTAAGGCTACTAATTAAATCAGAGAGAGGAAAGGGAAATTCTTTTCGTTTTTTAAAAAGAAATTTAATAAGAGCGAGTAGCAGAAAAAAAAGATGAGACATTTGCCTGTTCATTTTGGCAATGGTGAAAAATAGAACTTTTCATTTTTTTATCTTGACTCATTTTTCCAGAGAAATTTTTTTTCCATAGTCTCTCCAATTTCAGTCATGGTCATAGTCGTAGAAAAAAAAGTCTGGGAGTTGGTCACGCCGCAGTTCCACTTAATGTTGGGCTATCAGCACAGAGTCCCGCTTTCTAGAATTCTTTTTGCCTGGAGAAGAAGCACTCCCGGATAAAATGTAAACTCTTTAGAAATGTACGCTTAATCTAATCTGCAGTATAAAGTTTCAGACAAGCACACTTTAGCTCAGCTCCCTTTTCCCATCTGTTGTTCATTGCTGCTGTTGAGGTTGCCAGTGGAAAAACTGGAACTCGAGTAGATTTTTTTTTTGCTCACGCCTCCTCTCCCCCAGTTTTTTTTATCTGGAGAGAGGACAAATCTCAGAGATTTCGTTCTCCACCTGCTTCAGCAAACAACATCTTTTGAGCTATGAAATGATCATGTGCCATTTTTGCCAGCAGAATTTTCTCAGCTCAAGACTGTAGCCATATATGAAATACTCGACATTTTCAATTTTTCGCTAATTTCAAAGCAAATGCTTGTTCTCGGCGCTGCTACCTCCAACTCTTTTTTATTCACTTTTTAGGTCAGTGCTGGCATATGGTATACGGCAGTGATTCAGAATAGCGATAAAATTTATAGTTTCAGATTAATTAATGAACTTGCTGATGATTGCAGTTATTACAATAAATGATACATAATCATGCTGAAATAATGCCCGGAAAATGCAAAGGATGGAAGCCTATTGCATTACTCTAATTAAAAATGGATGTGGATCTCTCTTTATATTGTAAGAGGCTGAAACATTTTCTGCAATTCCTGCAAAAGCAAATTTGCAAGTTTGATTTTCTACTTGCAAACTCGCAAATTTGCAAACTTGCAACTGCTCATTGGAGCTCGTATAGGATATCTAGTTCAGCTCGATTGTGATATACATCTCCGCATAACTTATTCCGACATGTCAACTGTCGAACAATGCTGAGAATGATAAATCAACACTGTAATTACTTTACTGTGAGTGCTCACCCACAATACTTATGAAGCCATTAGAGAGTATCAAGAAACTTGATCAAATTTACATATCCTTATTTATATACCGATAATGAGTGAAATTTTTAATTTTTTTCCACTTTTGCACTGCTTTTTTAACAAGTTGTAAAGGAAATCTGAGATTAGCTGTGCTGAATGAAAATGGATTTCACAGTTTCTTTTCTTTCCTACTTGCCAACAGTTTACCATCACGACTGTGGAAAAAATTTGAACTCAGCTTAACCACTCCATCTACAACTGGCCTTTATTGATATGCAGCAAAGTTCAAAAGCAAAAAAATATGTAGTTTTGTGTGTCGATTCTATTAGGCGTACATCCGTCAAAAAGTCTAACAAGAGAATTTTTTTCCCTCCTGCCATAACATTTTTGAGATAATCAATTCTAAATATTGGAGTTTTTAGTCTAGAAGAAAACTGACAGCATAATTTATTCGTTTATTTATTGATCTCAGCAAAAAAGGAAGAATGGCGATGAGCTACAAACAAAATGTGAGTAATGTAATGTAACAGGGCATTTACATGCTCTCTTTTCCCTTCATATTGACAGTTTATGCGGAGGCGGAGGCAGTTCACTAACTTGAACTTGGCGAGTGTCATACATTTTTTTATTCATTTATTTCGCTGGCGTAGTCGTAGTCCTCCTCATCTAAAGCGATTAGGATATGAGCACTCGTCCATCGATTTTACTTTTTTTCACTTCCTACATTATGGGACACCTACGTAGTGGTCAAAATCTATTGCAGTCAGTCACTTGGATGAAGATGGAGAGTCAGTCACTGGCTCAACTAGTGAGCTACATTGAGTAGGCCTGACCTTCATTTTCACTTTAGCTCAAGAAAGCGGCAATAAATTTGCGATCGGAGAACTGTGTTAATAATTCAGCGCAGCTAACAATCAAAATTTTTGCTTGAGCACTAATCTTGCCTGCAATCGGCTAGAGCAGAGAAGTAGCAGATGGGCTAAAAAATTGAATGCAGGTAATACTATTAATGATCAGAATAGCGTTTCGTCCACAAAAAATTACAGCTTGTGGGGGCAGGCAGGGAAGTATAATATATGAGAGTTGTGATTCACTACAGGACTTATCCATCATTCGTAAAGAGTGCGATCAGAAAGAAATAAAAAAAAGCTGCTGGGTTTGAAAGAGAAACCGAAGAAAAGGCAAATTGCCTTTGACGGCATTACCCATTTCATGTTTTTCCTGTGTTTTTTTTTCTCAGCAAACAGCAAACAAACCAGTCAGGCATGGTATGTACCCACAAACTGGAGAAAATTCAGACAATGCTAGGCTTGCAAAGGCTGACGGAAAATTTCATTAAGATGAGCTAAAAAGCCAATAAACCATCATAATGACTCTCTTCCTTTGCTACAGAGAATAAAAAAGGGACATAAAAAAGCTTTGAAGAAGTGTTAATGTGCCCTCCCAATTTTTTTTCTGGTCCTTGCCGCCTTTTTAGTTATCTTTTAACATTTGACAAAAAGGGCGACGTACAAACTGTTTAATCGCTCATAGATGAAAGACTTTTTGGAGTTAAGGTTGTTCCTGGTTCGTGTCGATTATTTATAGAAGCAATAAACCCTAAAAAAGGAGTTTCTTCTCCAGGTTGTAGTTTCGTGCTCCAATACAAATAAACATTTCCCGGAATCTGCTTTTATTTTCTGAAAAAGTGAGGTCATTGTGACAGGAACGGCAAAGCGTTTACTGTTGTTTGACGTCAAATTTTTTACTCATTTGCTGCCATCGTGAAAAACCCGTTCTCATTGTTAATGATCAATTGCGTTTTATGTTTTCTCTCGGCGAGTGAAGACACAAGTACCTACACGCTTTTAAGAAATTTATTTGTATGGCTGCTCAATGAAAAACAAAAGTTGTGCGAATTTCTTTGATCTGCACTCTAAAAATTATTTTACGACTGCTCACGACTTGAATTGATCATCACGGCACAATTTACCCAATATACAAAATACACAAAACGCTGTCCCTTTCCTTTCGAGTGACCTCAAAAGAAATATAATTTTTTTTCTCTGTGGTTCTAGGAACAGCATTAAGGGTAAGCAATGTGTAAATAATATGCACCAGTTTCATCCTTTTCCCCTTGTACTTTTTAAAGCGTAGATTTCTGTGAGAGGTGGATGCTTCCACGTGCAAAAATAAGAAACAGCCTCTCAGCCATATTCTGAGTAAAGCTTGAAAGGAAATCTTGCAGGTTCCTCAATTCCCATCCCTTCCCACCACCACACCGTTATCATCGTCATCGTTATCACACGCACACATTTCGTGACTCAACTTTTCATATCTAGATCATTGCATCCTCATCATATCACAATCACATATATATATTTTTATGTGAAATGGGCCTGAAAACAAGAAATGATTTTTATCACGTTTCATCAAACTCATATCATTATGCTGACGAAGAAGGAGCAGTGCCGGCGAGCGTAAGTAACTCTCGCTGGCGGAGCATATCTTGGACGAAAAATCATTCCTAGTTTTTATCCCTGTCCATCTCTCATTCTTCTTTGTCCAGTGAGCGCCAACTAAAAGAGACATGTCTCCGGTTTCTCTCTCCTTGTGCCAAAAAAATAAATCTTTTAAGGTCTATTGTAGGCCGACTCCCATTAAACTTTCTTTCCTCTCATTACAACCCAGTTTAGCATTATTAGAATCGTGAAGAGGTGCTCCAGAGTTGGAGAAATCACTTGTGCAACGACAACTTCCGTCGTTCACTCCCTCACTTCATCGCCGACATAAGCCATAATCTAAATTGTAAAGTTCTGGTCAGCAACGCCATCACCATCATGAATTTTCATGGGCTGGTGCACGCTCAAGTACGGGCGATATGTGAGTGCTGAGTGCGGACTCTTTCACGCAGTAAACCATCAGACGCTGTCGTCATGCAACTTTATTTTTTACTTCCTGGCTACATATGCCTTAAAACATTTTTCAAAAAGAAGCAACATGAGCATCATCTTGGAAGAATGACTTCTGTTGGGATGCACTTACCCAGGATCAAGATTGGAGATGGTCTTGGTCATCATTCCAGAAAAGATAAAGCTGTTCAGTGGTCATGAATGGGGAAGAAGGAGTAGTAAAAAAAGTGAAAGTAATTTGGAGTGCACGTCTCCCTTCCGAATGCACACAAACTTCATTTTTAAAGTATAAAAAGATGCCCATCACACTTCAGAGTTGATTTCCTTTCGTAACTGGATAAAAAAGTATATTTTTGCCTGGGGAATATACAATTATTGCGTACATGGCAGAATGGGACGTGCTGGTCATTTATATGATGTTGATTATAGTGCCCACCTTCCTCCATCCGTAACCTCGACATATCTTCATCTCGCTTTTTGACTTTCTTTTTTTCTGGTTTCTCTATCTCTTTTTTTATACTCTCCACTTTACCATAAGGAGCACACTGCCACCACTAGAGGGAAAGGGAAAGTGCTACTTGAGAGTAGTATGAAAGGACGAGAGAATGCGATAAAATTGGAATTTTAAATGTCAACTAGAGTATGCCACCATATTCATTGTGGCATTGAGTTTTCAGCTATTCACACACAAGTCCACTTTGTGAAACAGAAGACCTTGCTTGGAAAGGGACTATAAAAAGCAGTTCAACAGAGGCTGACGTTTCGAAGGTTTTCAATAGGCACTTGAGGCCTACTTTTTTAATACTCTTTTTCGTACTTTTCTTTTAACCGAGAATCACTTTTTTATGGTGACTGTGCTCTAAGCACTAGAAAGGCTTCTTCATCATTTTCAGCTCTTGTGCACTCATAAGATGGCTCCAAGTGCGGGTATCACAGCGCCGGAAACAACCTTTCATTCATTGGATAACCCTCATTTCCAAAAGTGTTTCCTGGGACGTTTCAGATATTCATAATACGGGAAAGTAGTTTTTATTTTATTCTCCGGCTCTTTACAAATTTTTTTGTGCGGTGCTGTCCTTGTGGACGTAGAGGTTACTGTTTTGTTGGGGGAAGTGCCTATAGCTGTGTAAACTCCATTGAAATTCAGAGAGTAAACCCTGCACGAAATCGCATTTTTTAGTGTTTTTAGGAAACGATCATATTTCTCTTTCAGGAAGGAAGAGTCAGCTTTAAGACAGTTTCCTGAGTAAACTCTGTACGTGTATGGGGAGCACTTCTCCCGAAATATTTTTTTTCTCTGAGATGGATGGGTGTCGTCGTGCTAGTGCAGTTCGAAAATAGAGCTTTTCACGTAAGCTACGTTACATACGCAGGGGAAAATGATTAAATTATTTAGAGGAAAACGCCGTTTTTTAGAAATGCATTTATCTGTGGCAATTTCTGATGGAATGCACATGCGAAGAGTAAATGGATTTTGTCGGTGTAAGGTGTACGTTACAATATTGAATTACTGATGAGCAAGGTCCAACAGTTAGTTCACGTCAAGTTTACTCAGCTCTCCTCATATTCCTTTCCCTACCCGCATTTGAATGAGCTAATGGAACCGCTAGAACTTTCAGGCTAAAACCCTCAAAATTCATATTATCCCTGAACTTCTAATGGACGTTGCTAGCTCCAGCCACCCACGTTTTTTATGGTTTTTTCCTTAATGATCTAACATAAAAAGGAATTAACATTATTATTGTGATTGTCAGGTAAAACTTTTTCCATACATCAAAAAACGGAGCTTTTGCGGTGTGGCTCTACAACGACTATAGTAACTGCAAGAGGACTGCTGCTGCCTTTCCCCATTTCCATTATTTTCCTGTAGTGGCTCTATGATCTTAACAAATACGAAATGGGAATGCTGCTAAGCTTAATGAAGATTAATTATGGCCTGAGAAATCAGAGATGGTTATACGGACTTTCCATAGAGTACACTCAACTCACGCTCTGCTCGCATGCCCAAAAAAAACTTTTCAAACTTGGATATAAATGCTCGTTTTTTTTCTTCTGGGAATGAGCAGCTATCGAGCTGGCCGGGCTGTTGTGGTTTTTTTTTTGCTTTTGCACATACATACACGTGCCTATGAGATAACGCCACATTACTCCGTTCTCATGTGCGATGATGAATGAATGGCCAGGTATCAGCCTGTACCATTTTTACCATTTTCCCGGCCTTATATACTATCACGATTTCACTACACCTTTCCTCCTCTGATAATATACCTTCAGGTAACTGTAATAATATAGCATCTCAGCTTCTCATCCAACCGCCAATACTAACCGAGTTTAGCAGCGATAATTTTCCTCGTGTTCTAGCGAAAATCCAGTTTTTTCCGTTTTTAGAAAAATTAATTTTACAAATCGTCCATTTCTTGTAAGAATGCATTTTACAAAGAGGGACAGCTAACTATAAGAACAAGATAATTTGATTTGCTCACTAGCACAGTTCCTCTCTCTCTCTTTAGCAAGTGGGGATATCCATACATTTTGGATGGGATCGTGTTGCCATATTTGCCACAGCACCGTCACATTTATTTCGTCCTCGTCACTCGTCAGAATTTAAATTGCACAGAAAAAAGGAGTGCAGAGGCGGTTGTTGTTTTGTAGTAACCGCACAAAACCAGGACGAAATTGCCCTGAGCTTGTTTTGCCGAAGGAAAGGTGTTTCTCCCTTCCTAATACGACTCAACTCTTGGCAGTGAGTAAAAACTGCGTGCTCAATCCATCCAAAGAGTTATGCATAATTTATTCCTACAGTTCCCGTTAGAGATTACACGAGTAAAACTGAGATATTTATTTTTCGTGAGCTATAGGTGACACCAGCTAAAGGTTGGAGGAGGGGGCAAACAAGCGTAACCTATTATTTCGCCTCAACTCCACTTTGGACTCTGCCTAATCCCATTAGTCTCCAAGCATTTTAACACCGTCATTACTGTTACTTTTGCATGGGCACAAGTTCATCAGCCTGGCTGATATGGATTGAGTCTCATCAAAATTGAAATGTTCCCCGCGAAAATCAGCAAACCAGCTACAGCTCGTTTTTTAAAAAGCGCCACTTGTCCTGTTAGTTTTTCACCTCTGCCTCTGCTATAAAAAAATTTATTCTCTAAACACTGTTTACAAACGCACTTATTTTTCAATTATGATACCAACCGATCTTACAGATTTTGCCATGGCTGTGAGAAGAAAAGGCGAAAAAAATGTATTCTCTGTTAATATTCATTTATTCCCTGACGCCTCGCCACTCTCCCATTATTACACAGCGTTACAGCTAACAATGAGGATTTGATGGGGGAAAAATAGTCGTTGGAGGATGGGACACGGCATTGTGATGCATAATATGCAGGTGCGTAAATCACTGTGACAAGGCGACAGCCCTTATACAGCGAGCACGCAACTCCCAATATGCCGCGCTAACACAATTGTAAACAATGTGTTTCCGCATGAATTTTTTCAACTCGTTTTACAACAGCTATTCCCGTGCATGAATATGAATGCTACAATTATCCGAGTGATGTCACCAACCCCCACATGGTAGTATTTTGGTCCCCCAGCGGAAAAAATGAAACTTTTCAGTGTAGAGCAGCTGTGGCAAAAAAAGATATGTGACGTGATGCGGGTGATGTTAATGATGATATACGAACGTTGAGAAAACAGCATATGACAGAAGGTAGCTCCTTTTTTCTGCTCTTCGGAGCAGAAGACAAAAGCCGCTTACAAAGAAACTGTTGTCTTGAGCTGGAAAACTATTTTCTTGCAAAAAAATAAAAAAACGCAAACAAGCTTCAGACATGAAATGGTGAAGGAAAAAAGCTTCTTCCTACTATAATAACAGATTTTTTTGTGAGGACTGGGACTAAGGACTGTCCACTGCGAACACGTTGCGTGATGGAAGCGCTGCTGGCTAGGCCGAAAGAGGACGGGAGTTGCCACACAGCACTGAAAATCTTTCCCCTTTTAAAAGCAATTGCTATATCTGTTTACTGCTATACTGCTATACTGGTGAAAAGTAAATTTCACCTTCTCAAGGATGTCAATCAATATCCGGAAACCTTCGCTATTTAAAAGGGGCGTCCTTGACATATTCTATTACAAGGAGGAACTTAAAATTGCCCTCGAAAGCATCCTGATTTTATTAGTGGCTGGGCACGAGGAGTCGGCCAGATTTGATTGACACAATGACACATCAGCATAGAGAAAAAAATGGGAAATTATTAGCCGCAGATATACATTTTCTGGGTGGTTTTATCAACTCGCCTTATTAATTCCTACCTTTTCTTGTTCAGCTTTCACGTCACAAATTCCTAAGGCTAAAATGTAATGTCAGAGCACACAGGTGGACTAATCTTTGTGTACCGTTATGTGCCCCATTTAGAGAAGTCGATTAAGGAAATATTCAATCATATCAGCAGTCCATTCACTCATTCCAAAAGCACAGCGGTATTCATCCTCTGCCGGCACTCATAGTTTAGTCCCATTTCCACTTTCCCAATTGGAGAAAATATCTGAAAGGAAATGGACTCCTTACGTATACCCAGCGTTTCATACGTGGACTGTAAGCCTATTCAAATTATCAGAGCGGAGCGTACGTCATAAAAAAATGGCGCTTTCGCCTGGAATCTAAATGGAGCAAGTTATACTTATTTTTTCCTACTTGCTAAAACTGGACTTTTTTTTACCGGAGCTCTAATGACTAGCAAAAAAAGGGCATGGGAACGCAGTTATTTTGTATTCGCATTCAGCACGATAAATCTTGTTTTTGGACGTTTGCTGTTTCGTGTAGCATGCAGAAATGGAACTAGACACTGGATTTCCCTTTCACCTATGCCTACCGCTACACCACCCGGCCGGACCCACCGTTCGTTCGTTGGCTTCCAGAAGGATTTTTTTTACTTTCTTCCGTCAAGCCTTGAGCTATTGCGCTGAATTAAGATAAAAAGACGGATTTTCTAAATACACCGATGCATACGGCGCACTTTGCACGTTCACGATAATATATTTTTTGCAATCTTTGTTTTCCGCTTTCTTCAACAAACTCCGCAATCTAAAAGAAAGTACGATGCGGCTAGAAAAGAAACCAAGTTCAATTATATTTTTTCCTAGAATAAGCTACCCAAACTCACACACAGAGCTCTCATCCTCCCGTAAACTTTGAGTGTGTTGTACTGAGAAAGTAATCCTGAAATTCTAGACTCCTTTGTAAAAAAAATGGTTTAATTTACAATGGAAAGGGCAAAAATCTACAATTACACGGATCTGATTTTTTTCCCAGCCTTTCACATCCTTCACTATTGAAATGTGTTCTAACATCCTCCGTCTTCTAGATAATGAGGTGGAGTCTATTGTAAGGAAATGTAAATAGGATTAATTTAATGTGCCACAGTAATTGGGAAAGTAAATTCAGATTCTATCGGAAATCTGAAACATTCAATTACCCTAGGCAGGGAGGATATAGATTGTCGTACCTTAAAAAAACAATTCTCGAGGCCGAACGACCCAGTTAGAGATGACTCTTATGGTACACGGCTCTTTATAAATTCGAAGGAAACGAGAAATGAAAGTGATGTAAGCGGAGTCCCAATGCTGATACGCTAGAAGTTATTGCTTCCTTAATAAAATTGGGAAATCTTATATTTCACGGAGATCGAGCTGTAAGTATATAGCAGGGGCACTCGAGAGCACTAGCAATAGAGCGCAAACAAAAGCATTGTCATATTGAAATTGGTGGAGGAAATGCAAATAATCGTGTATGCTCTGTTTTGCAAGTCGCATTACCAAAAATTAGGATCCATCTCAGTAAACCTGTTTCTTCCTCCATCAAACTCCAAGAAACTGACAGTGATGGGTGCCTTATTTATTACACACGGCCAAAAAATGCACACAGCATTCAATCACCGTCAGTTCCCTTCCCTGCTCTGCATGTTCTTAGAAGAAATAAAGTCTCAAGAAATTGGAAAGAAATGCGAGTATAGAAGCCGCTTTTTTGTTCTTGACATTTTCCCTTTTATCTACTCATACGTGTGTGACGGAGCCGAGAATGGTTTTTCCATTAAGATAAAGGAAAGCTTTTTACGGCCGTTTTCAACTCCTTATCGGCCGGAAACGTGAGCTCCTTTAAAAAAGAGTTCCTATAATATTGTCCATGTCACCGCTGACATGTGACCTTTAAAAAAAAGGTTTTTTGCTTAGAAACTCCGAAAAAAAATCTTTGTGCTAGTCCTTTAAATCACTGCAACGGTATCTCTCGGGAAAAGTGGGCCAGCAAAAAAATTTCAAGTTACCTTATATGGCAGTAAACATGCAAAAGTAGAGTTAAAAATCTGCGCGATAAATGATACCGCGTTAATTAATTTTGTGCCGTTATGAATTTAACATACCTATATACTCTGTTACCACTTCTCATTTTAAATTAAGCTAATTAGGGCCCACATGAAAAAGCCCAATCTCCCCCTATCTATACAGCCCCATACTAAAAAGGACAAAATGAGAGTATTTAGCAGGACGTAATAAATCCGCGCGTTTGCAAAACGAAACAGCCCATTATAAAAAAGGAGACAAACTTAAATCAGCCATTTGCAAGTTAAAGAGAAAAAAATCTTAAAACTGGGGGTGCGAGCTGAATGAGAGATTGAAAAGAAAAATTGTTTTTATCAATCATCATCAGGATTTTTTATGTTGGTATTATAACTGAACTCGTAACTACGTAGCAAAATGCGCGTTTGGGCACATTTTTTTTCTAAAGGGATCGTTGCATAGGAATTACATTTCTTAGATTAGTGCATCAAATCAAAAAATAGAAAACGTTAGGATGAATCGTTATACTACTTTAAACTACCGATAACTTCGCGTATTCTGCATGAATAATATTAGCTTATGTAATATTAAATTGATATAATTAAAACGCGATAGCTTTAATGATTGGCAGAAGCGGATAACGATTCATCCTAACGTTTTATATTTTTTGATTTGATGAACGAATGTAATTCCTATGCAACGATCCCTTTAGAAAAAAATGTGCCCAAACGCGCATTTTGCTACGTGGTTACGAGTTCAGTTATAATACAGCTGCAAATTTACATTTGAAGGCTGATTGGTGACGTTCTCACATCCGGCAGAGAAAACTACGTCACCACAAACTCGTCCATTACTCAAAGTGGAAAAGTTGATGGTGGAGATGGAGAGTACGAAAAGAAGGAGAATGTAGAATATGCGAGGACAAAGCGGAGTATTGAGGTAAGTGAATTATTGTTCCGTGTCATGTTCGTAATTCGTAACAAAAGGTTACGCAGTGGCATTTAAATTTGGCCGAGTATAAAATGTATGCGAAAAGCGACTTGAGAAGAATGAGCTTGAAGCGGAGCGGAGCATGCCAACTAATAAAAATTAGTTTTTGTGTTTGCTTTTGCAGTTTTGCATTCTCCTTCTCGACGATATGTGGATGTACCTATGTCGCTGGCAAAATATATATTTATTTATTATCAGTGACAGGCCTGATAGATGTCACAAAGCAGTTTTGATTTCTCGGCCGGAAATGCTCCATTAAGAATTGCTTAAGTGGATGGATGTGTACATTATATAGTCTGCATGGCAAAATGCATTTTTTTCGACGCTGTAGAGTTTTGCGAAATGATTGTTAAAATTTGCAAAGCATATGGAACGGTGGGATTAGCTTTGTGGGCTTTTCTGATTGATGCGCTCACTTACGTAAATTAATTTTCTAATACAACTAAGCCTAAAAAGACAGGTCCGTCAGGCTCCTTTTAGGAGATGCGTTTTGCCCGGAGTCACTGCTTTGGACAGGAGACATAATGCGCCGTCTGTGAATGCTGCATTGGAAGGAGAAAGTCGCATTTTCTCACATTTCAACTCGTTCCACTAAGGAGAGTGCTTTTGAATGGGAGGACAGGTGAAAGTTTCCGTTGAGATGTGCCCTTCTAGTGACAGTGGGGAAGGAATCAAACTCTCACGGATAATCTGTCCATATGGCACCTGTTATATTTGTTAGTAGATAAAATCAGCTAGATTAGCGTAGGCATGTCAAATGTAGTTCGCCTGTATTAATTGTACTGTCTCAGTTTCTGTCTACATGAACAATCTAGCTTCTATGAGTTTAGCCTTGACTTTCAATTACAGTTCAGGTAGGACAGCTTTAGCTCTTCATAATAGCATGTCCTCCCTACTATTTGTCATATTCCTTTTCCAGAAGCTATCGAGCTCACAGCTCTAAATAAACTCTCTAAATTCTAACATTAAACCTGAAGGCAAAGTCTCATGCGTCTTTCGGCATTATTGAATAGTTTCATTCTAAATACACCACATAAACTGGCGACAAGGATTTTTCAGTAACTTTCAGTAGTTTTCAGTAGACACGTTCTTCGAAAAACTGAAAACTTGCTATCGGGAGCAGAGCAAGTAGTCCTACTAGCGTCTCAAGTCACCCCGAGCAGCGGCGGCATCAGCCCCACATGAGTACCACTACGGTAAAAGAAGAAAAGGAATCATCAACAGAGAGTGAACAAGAAACGGAAGCATCAACTTCCACAGCAGACACCGAAAAGCAGGAAAATAAACCTCCAAAGCAGAAGAAGCCTAAGAAAACTTCGGATCCTGATTCAGATCCAACTGCTAGTAAAACGAAGAAGAAGAAGCGAAAAGCCTCCACAGCGGAAGATACAAGTAGTGCATCTGCTCCCCCTTCCTCGCCATCAGTACAAGTTACAAAAATGGGAACTGTGGGAAATCTTCGTCCCTTCGACAGTGCAACAGACGATTTCGAAATGTGGATAGGCACCTTCAAGGCCTTTCTGGCAGCTAACGGGTTAAGTCAAACCTCAGATGCAGATAGGTGCAGAGGCATTCTATTGTCCAGTTTAGGACTACCAACATTCACATTACTGTCGAATCTTATGTCACCTGCTTCACCGGCTCAGAAACCAGTTAAAGAAATAGAAGACATTCTAAAAGCGCATTTTCAGCCTGCCCCTAAAGCGTTAGCAGAACGCTTCCGTTTTGCTTGTAGAAAGCAGAAACCAGGTGAAAAAGTGTCAGCATTCGTAGCCGATCTACGCACCCTAGCAACCGGATGTCGTTTCACACTGGACCTGGAGACCAGACTCCGTGACCAACTCATCTTTGGGTTGTCCAGTGAAAGTGCCCAACGTTCACTATTCACTAAAGATGATAACATCGCCCTGAAGGATGTTATTGCAATTGCCGTTGCACAAGAACAAGCTGAAGCAAGCACATCACTCATCCGAGGCCAAGCTGTCTCGCAGCCGAGTGGTGAGACCTCCGTCCACAAAGCAGTTCAGCAAAAGTCCAAGTTCAAAAAGAAGAAAAACGGTAACTTTAATCAGTCCAAGCCGGCTCAGCAGTCGACTCAACAGCAAAACGCCACCCCAAGTACTGCACAAAGTACTAAGAAGTGCCCCAACTGTGGCTCCTCCAAGCACAGCACCGCCAAAGAGTGCCCTCACAAGGAAGTTGAGTGTTACTCCTGTGGCAAGAAGGGCCACTACTCCCGTCTATGTAAAAGTAAACCTGCAGCCCAGCAGAATCTGGTACGAGTGGAAAATCTAAGGGAAGTTCGCGTTCTCAACTCCCAGCCGAGGAAGAAGGTCATCCAGCTACAAGTAAAAATAGCGGACCATCCTCACGTCATGGAACTTGATACAGGGTGCGAGACAAGCATCCTCTCTGAAGAATTCTGGAAGCAGATGGGCTCACCCCAGCTCCAGTCATCCGATCCAGTGTTTCGTACATATACAAATCAGATTTTTCGCCCAGTAGGAGCTCTCCAGGCTACCATTAGCTACAATGGCCAGCAGCAACAGCATACTATTCCCGTGGTAAAGGGATCCTCACTGTTTTGAAGAGACCTCCTCCGTCAGTTTAAGATAAACTGGACACAAGTTGAAAAGCAGTGCAACGTGGTAACAGACGCCACTACCCAAGCTTCTTTGGAGTCACTCCTCAACGAGTTCAACGATGTATTCCAACCACCCACAGCCGAGAATCGTATCAAGCATTTCCAGGCTAAGATAATACTGAAGGATGACGCCCAGCCTCGCTTCCTGAAAGCAAGGCCGATTCCGTACGCTATAAGAGAAAGTGTAGGACGGCAGCTAGACGAAATGGAAAGGACAGGGGTCATCAGCTCAATTAAACACTCCGATTGGGCCTCCCCTATCGTTGTGGTCCCTAAGCCCAATGGACAGGTTAGAATTACTGGTGACTACAAAAATACAGTAAACCCGCAATTATGTATCACCCAGTATCCATTGGCCCTCCCCGAGGACATTTTCAGTCAGATGAATGGCGGAGATAAATTCAGCAAATTAGATGGAAGCAACGCCTACCACCAAATTGAACTGGATGAGGAGTCCAAGAAATTTCTCGTCATCAATACCCAAAAGGGGTTGTACCGATACAACGTCCTAGCAATGGGCATTTCTTCAGCTCCAGCCATTTTCCAGCACTTTATGGACGAACTGTTACGAGGGATCCCCTCTACAGCAGCCTATATCGATGACGTTATCTCAACAGCAAGGTCAGATAAAGCTCATCTAGACAACCTCCGTGCCATACTCGAACGTATGCGGCACTTCAACTACAAGCTTACGAAAGACAAATGTGACATCATGAAAAGTAGCATCACATTCCTGGGTCATCGTATATCCAACAATGGAATACATACAACCCAACAGAAGGTGGAAGACATAGTCAAAATCCCGGTGCCAACTGACGTCTTAGCATTGAAGTCATTCCTGGGGTTCATCAATTTCTACGGAAAATTTGTGCCTAAGTTAGCAGACATATGTCATCCTCTCTACCAGTTAACTCGACAAGATACAGAGTTCAAATGGAGCCAGACGTGCCAGCAAGCATTTGAACTCGTCAAAGTCAAACTGTCAACAAGCCCGGTGCTCACACACTTTGACCCAAGTCGTCCGATTGGCATAAGTTGTGACGCCTCCTCAATCGGTTTAGGGGTAGTGCTTTTCCATCGCGACACCAAAGGTGCAGAGCAACCACTCGCCTATGCATCAAAGGTCCTGTCCTCCACGGAGCAGCGCTACAGCCAGATAGAAAAATAGGCATATTCCATTATATTTGGAATAAAGAAATTTTATAAATATCTTTTCGGTCGAAACTTTTTACTTGTGACCGACCATAAGCCTCTTGTGACCATTTTCGGACCGAAAGCACAGTTGCCTACTTTCGCCGCTACCCGCCTCCACCACTGGTCTATCTTCCTCAGTCAATTTAATTTTGAAGTGGAGTATCGGAAGTCTGAACAACACGGAAATGCCGATGCTCTTAGCCGGATTCCAATTCAGAAGTCAACCTGTGCAGATCCAGCCGAAAATGAAGTGAATCTACTCACTACCGAAAATTTAAGTACACTACCTGTTACAGCAGCCACCATAAAGAAAGCAACCAAGAAAGATAAGGACTTGCTTCGTGTTAAGCAGTTCATGATGTGTGGTTGGCCTGCTCAACTCCCCGACGAAGAAAAGAACTTGCAATGTTACAGTATACATCGCACTGAGCTTACGGAAGTACAAGGTGTACTTCTATGGGGAACCCGTGTCGTAATTCCAGCATCCCTTCAACAGCACTTCATGAGACACCTTCATGAATGTCATTCAGGAGTGGTCAGGATGAAATCGGTAGCCCGACAGTTCATCTGGTGGCCTAACATCGACAAAGACATCGAAATGATATGTGCAACATGCACAGTATGCCAGGAGAATAGTGCCAGCCCAGCCAACGCCCTGCTTCATCCCTGGCAGTTCACAGAAAAACCATGGCAAAGGTTACATGTGGATCTAGCAGGTCCAACATTCAACAGGATGTGGTTAATCATCGTAGACTCTCACTCGAAATGGCCAGAAGTCTACAGTATGCAAAACAACACCACCTCCGCAGCAGTTATAGGAAAGCTACTAGACGTAATTTCCAGGTTTGGTCTACCCGAGCAGATTGTATCTGACAACGGCCGTCAGTTTGCCTCCACAGAATTTGCTACATTTTGTGCGAATAATGGCATAAAGCACATTCTTGTATCTCCTTACCACCCGAGGTCAAACGGAAGTGCAGAAAGATTCGTGCAAACCTTTAAGAGGGGGATGAAAGAAGATGGAAATAGCGTCGAAGTTCGTCTCCTTCGTTTTCTGTTCGAGTACCGTGCAACACCACACGCCACTACAGGAAGTTCTCCAGCCGAGCTACTCCTTGGAAAGAAGCTGAGAACTGTCCTTGATTTAGTCCGTCCCAATGTCCAGACACAAGTCGACAAAGCACAAGAACGGCAGCAAGCCAACTTCAACCAGCATGCCAAGCATAGGGAGTTCACAGCCGGCCAGCCCGTGTGGATTCGAACTTTCTCCAAAAATGAGGAGAAATGGACACTAGGCAAAGTTCTACAACAGAAAGGCCCAGTCACCTACCAGCTAGAAGTCAACGGCAGGGTCATGTCACGTCACATCGATCATTTGCGAGAAGCCCACAACGCTCCTGCAGCAGTTTCCGATCAAGATGACCCTGGTGTGCCTGAGCCTCCACCTATGCAGCAGCCTCCTCCTAGAAGATACCCTAAGCGGTCTACACGTCATTAGTTTAAGTATTCAGATAATTAAAACATAATGAAAAGGGAGGAATGTTATATTTGTTAGTAGATAAAATCAGC
>JAHZND010005159.1:0-26701 GCA_027744115.1 Acrocyrtus sp. NNG-2020 | reverse complement strand
CTCTCCTTTAGAATCCACTCGCTATCCATCCTCTTCCACTTTTGTATCAGTCCACTATCCATAGCCATTTTAATATATTGATTAAATTCCTCCTTATAGATTGTCCCCTTTTTCATCATGATTCCTCCTCCAAGAAAGTATGCTTTTGTGTCCCCTTTCACTATCGGAACGTTGCCGTGCCTGTCACTCAAATTTTTCTGCCCAACGTAGTCCACAATATTCTCCCACACAATGCACGCACATCTACTCCCCTCAATTGCGGCCTTCAAGCATTCCACGTCAGAATGTTCCAGCTTCATCCTCTCCACAATTTTTATGTAGATTGGATTCTTGCTCGTCTTAAAAAGCTGGAATGCAGCTGCAGTATACTGCAATAATATATTGTAATCGCTGGAGTCAGCTAGCTCTTGTAATGTGGATGGGGGATATAGAAAATTTGGAAATGCAAGAAAAGTCACTAATTTTGATTTGTATGCTGTAGTCATGACAAGGGAAAAGAGAAGCCAGGAAGCGCAAAGAATTCTAAACCAGGAGGGGAGGAGAAGCTTGCAGCTCTTTGATAGCTCATTGCTTTCTTGCTCGACCAAAGTTTTTAAAACAAACTCGAAGGAGGACAGAACAAATCTGGAAACTGATATGTTATCTTCATGAGTACAAAAGTAAGTTTGTATAAGGAACCGCAAACCCCCAAATCCGACCACTGTCACAACCCCAACAGAGAGCACCACCAGTGTCCAAGAGCCCCAAGTGAATGGCCTATACATTGCCTTCCAAGAATAAAATCCTTTTGGCTCACCAGCAGCGAAAGTCAGCCATTCGTACGATATCGGAAATGTGAAGTCCACAGCGATATATCTGCTCAATGTCTGGCCGCCAACTTGTCCTAGCTCTGAATTACCGTAAAGGACGTCCCCCACAGTTGCCTATCCAAGTTCCATTCGGAAACCGAAATCCAGTTCCTCCACCACCCACACTTGGAAAAAACTTGCAGGTGAAATTCAAGCGGTTCATTAGCTCTAATATTACCGCCACATAAATACCCCTAACGGGTCTCCAATCTTCAGTTCCGTTTTCTTTACGTATCTCATTCAGCCATTTTGTTTCAGTCGCACTGCTCATCCGCATCACCTTCCCACCAAAGCTTTTGAGAAGATTGGGGAATATTTGGTCCACCTCTAATCCAGTCTCGTTAATTGATACGGTTACAATTGTCGCGGCGCCCTGATCATCTGCGCAGAATGGACAGCTTGTTTTCATCAGATTTCCAGAAGTTATCACTATTTTACTCCTTACACCTTGGGAAATCTCTGGAGCAAGCAAAAATTCCCCCACTCCAGCTTCTGATCTGGGGGCAAATATGAAGTAGTCCGAATCTTTTCGGAATAATTTGCTCTCCATATTTACAGTCATTAGAGCACTTCTAGCTATTTCCAAATTCATGTAAGTAATTATTACAGCGCACCGCATTCGCTTTTGAACGTAGTCAGTTGTCGCTACTCCAGAGAAGCTGGTATTTCCATTTTTATAATAAATGAGAAAATGGCCAGGTCCAAAATCCTTGGCAATCTCTGTATCCCCAGCGGCTTCATCCAAAATTATAATTCCAGTGCAGTTTTTAAAAGTAAAGCGAACAATGCTATTGATGAACTGACTTTGCTGTAAATTAAAAGACACTTTAACCAGCTGAAGGAGCAGAAACATAATCCAAAATATTGTCCTAGTCTGAAGGTTGCCATTGGCTAAAAGCACTTTTCCAAGAAACATTGCCTAAAAATTGAAATAGAAAGTTCTCGGAAAGTCGAAAGTGGTGTGCAAAATTGAATGTAACAAGCGGTGAGAGGTTTCAGGTTTGTTGGCTACAAAATCCCAAATTGTGCACCGCTCCAATTTTTGTTATCCGTCCTTGTATACATTATAAATAGGCACCCATTAGGGCAAATTGCGTTTCCGTATTGCCGGTTTAATGCGGTTAAAGTACCCTAGCATAGGTAGGTGTAGGTATAAGTTGCAATTACCCATATGTTTACTTTAGTAGTTATAAGCATTTTCTTTTCATTTAGAACTTAAATCTTGATTTCGGCCTGATACGTTGATTGTTGATGACGCTTATCTTTGATATAGCATGGTTCGTGCCATGGGCTCATGATGCAAGGTTTTTAAGGTTTTTAACCAAATGAACATGAAAAACCCATTTAGGCTAATTGGACAAGGAACTTTCGCGAACAGTAATGATGTAAACATGTCTTATTGATTTTCTAAAAGTGTAAATTTTTGCTGAGAAACCGATATCACCACTAATTTAGAGCTCTTTTTCGTATGCTTCCCATGCACTATAAGGATTTGAAATTGAGGACTTAAAATTGGTTTCGCCATTTTGCGTTTGACCTATTATGCAAAAAATACATTAACTACTGATACTAGACATGTTTATATCTATGTTTACTTTAGTAGTTATAAGCATTTTCTTTTCATTTAGAACTTAAATCTTGATTTCGGCCTGATACGTCGATTGTTGATGACGCTTATCTTTGATATAGCATGGTTCGTGCCATGGGCTCATGATGCAAGGTTTTTAAGGTTTTTAACCAAATGAACAGAACATGAAAAACCCATTTAGGCTAATTGGACAAGGAACTTTCGCGAACAGTAATGATGTCAACATGTCTTATTGATTTTCTAAAAGTGTAAATTTTTGCTGAGAATTCACCACTAATTTAGAGCTCTTTTTTGTATGCTTCCCATGCACTATAAGGATTTGAAACTGAGGACTTAAAATTGGTTTCGCCATTTTGCGTTTGACCTATTATGCAAAAAATACATTAACTACTGATACTAGACATGTTTATATCCAGATTGGTGAACATAAAAATGAGGGACACTTTCGAAGGTACGTTTTAATTTTGAAAGGTTTGCCTTAGAAACCTCAAGATATAACTTACTGCTTTGGGGTAACATGCGAATATTTTCATACAGCTACAATATGAATGAAAAGGTAAAAGACATGGCTAAAATCACAAAAGAGCACTAGAGCACTCTTGTGGGCATAATACACGCATAATTGAATATTATACTAGAATAGATTAATCATTGACACCTCAGACATCGAAATATCTAAAAAAAAAAAAAGTTGAGTCATTGAATTGGTGGATGATAAATAAAAACCCAGTATGGTGTCTATTCTGTTCTTATCCAGATCTACTTCTGAAGATATCTTTAACAAATCTGTAGATGTAATTAAAACCAGATAAAACATAATATTCGAAGAATCTTCACTTTAAAAAACGTAACTTAGCAGTTATAGGACAATCTCAGGCTGCAGTCGTACTTATTTCAACACAACAAAATTGTGGAAATGGCTTTAATTTTTATGCGAAATAGTGAAATCAAACTATGCACTAAACAGACTTTAATATTTGGTAACTGGTCATGGCTTAAACTTAACAAAAGTAAAAATTAATTAAAATTATGGACCTTTATTAGACAGTTTGATTGGAATCACCACATCATCGCTTTTATGAGGTGGCTTTTGACAATTAGTAGAATGTCCTTTTATTTTATTTTACTGTTTATTCAAGTTCATGCGAGGCGTGTCGACCTGGGCTTAACGCCTGTCTCCTGGCTGGCACATCTGAAGAATCATAACTTCTGCATTTCCAGAGGCGTGTTTGCTGAGGCGTGTCTTCTAAAAAAATTTGGGCTCTGAATATGGGTCTAGGTTCTCAGCTTAAAACCGCAGATACCAAAGGACAGGAAACGTGTGGCCAGATGAAATTAATCGATGAAAATACGGTGCATATAGTTATGATCGCAGGTTAAATGTGAAATTTTATAAATGAAGGACATTTGGAGTTTCTACTTTCACTAATGCACCTCAATTTGCATTAGGTATCGTATATCTAATAAAAATTCGAGGAATATCGAGGAAGAAACTTCCCTTGAATTGCATAGATTTTGCAAATTCACTGAGCGTTCAGCTGCTTCTGGTAACCAGTAAATCGGTAAAGGGTTGAATTCTGAAATAATCTGGTTGAGGTTGCATGTAAAAATAAAGTGGTGGACTTATTTAAATTTGTTATTTATAAAATTATAGATAAGTAATAATTTATCTTAGCTATGATCTAATAAGCATTGTAAAGGATTTATTTAAAACATTGGGCAGTTTCATTATAGTTAAAATATTGAAGTGTTCTTCTGTTATTTAGTTAATAATAACACAAGAACTCAATAATGCGGTGTCCCAAATAAACGTCCGTTTCGTTAAGTTTAATTAAATATGATGTTAAAGTAAGGTGTGACTCTAGAGTCACATATCTCCGACATATGTAGCCTAATCGTAGTTTAATAAGATGACAGAAATGAATTTATTTATCTTACGCTTACAGTAATAAATTTACAGAATAATAGAATATTATAGTACTTATGACCCAAGGCTATAAACGTGTTACCATATCAAATTTTGCTAGACCTTATAATGTCTTGAGCACAACTTGACTTTCTAAAGAAGAACACGTGAAAGAGGAAAGGCAAATATTTAAATTAAGTATAATACAACTATATTAATATTTAATTAGGTATTTAAATTTAATAAAATCGCATGGAAAACCTACAAAGAAAAAGAGAATAATTCCGGCATACTGAACCAATAATAACCATAATATATTTGATTTAGCAAAAAAGGGCAAATCTCAGGGAGGAAATACTACTATTGCTGTTTAATTATTCTAAATTAGTTATATTTTATTATTTGCCAACGTTATTTCAAGACAGTCCCCTTTTATGTCAACTTTCGTCCACTCTATTTTATTTGGGATTAGCTTACTAGGCTACGGTTTAGGTAGCGCTATATATACATATGTGCTATCAAGGAACCCGATTTTTTGGCTTAACAATTTAATAAATGTAAATTCTGGACTTCAACCTCGTCTGTCAAGAAGTGTTCGGGTAAATATTTAATGTTACATGAAAAATAGTTACATGAAATGGGCTAAACTTGTCTTGACAACTTAGCGGAAATGGTGGAGGTAAGTAGGGTTACCTGAAGTAAGCACATTTGATAAATTGAATTTTAACAGAATAGTAAATTCCTCTGAACGCCTGGGAAATATTATACCAATGAGCGTAGAGTAAACTAGAAATTGAAGGCTAACTTATTTTGACGTTCTCTGACACTCGCTGTTACTTTGCTACTACGCGTCCGTTACAAAATATGAAAATACAATTCCATATTTCAGCTTACGAATAAGTGCCGCAATCTGCGTCTAAAAAGTTACAAGCTTTTGAGTTTTATTGGGAAAATGATTTCTGAAAATTTAGGCTTGTTTCGTGCATACTGCAAAATTGCGAATTGTTTTCATGCCATTGGGCTAACATGGGATGAGGGTACCCGAAAAGTAGTGAAAATCACGGATGTTACTGCAATCCGAGATTTAAAATTAAGATGCTACATCCATTCCAGCCTTGCTTCAATTTATGTACTGCAAATGGTTTTCTACTTCACCAAAGTAAAATTCCTCGAGGATAATACAACTGGTAAATACCTGAACGTGGTAGGATTAATTTCCTGGGTCTTGCCTAGTGTTTGTGCGCACGTTTGCAGACGAGAAGTTGAAGATATTGTTCACTTTGTAAATGGAATTTTGCGATTACGTTCTACCTTTCATAAACGTAAAATTTAGCAATTAATTAATATTTACTTGAAACATCAAATTTTATGCAAACTGATAATGCCAATTTGTGTCACAGGCATCAAAAGGGCCTTCAAAGGAACAGAGAAACTCCTTACTGCGTTACCGTATGTATCTTGTCCGTGCGCAATTATGTTCTGCATCGCATTCACCGTAGGATTCCATTGGTTTACACCTTGCAACCCATCTCTGTTGGGATATTGGATGTTGAAGGAGTGCTGGCCATCAGGAAGTTCATTGTCAAGTGCACTCTATCTACTTACTTTGTTGTGGAAATTAATCATAATTTCTGTAAATCTTTTTTGGTTTTCATTTGCAATTTTTGTTTGTGCATTTTACCTGTGTACTATCCTGGTACTGGCAACCTTGGCAATATCTGACTATCTGCTTAGATTCTGCGTCCTCTGCAAAACCCGAGGGCTTACAGTATGGCAGAGCACTCTGCTGTATAGACAAATTCAAATCTTGTCCACTCTCCTTAACAACATTCAGCAGCGTTCTTTAATGATAATTTTTACAGTGGGAGCTATTATTTGTCAATCTCTGTCCACAACAGCTCTTGTACGGACTCCTTGGAAATCGGAAAATCTGGTACCGATCTTGACATTCTGCATTGTTTCATTGGAAGCTGCTTTTGTGCTGGCATTGCTTCTTGGAGAAATGGCAGGGATATATGGAGGATCAAAAACATTGCTGAGAATCTTATCATTTTGCGACAACGATCCCCACGGAAAGCAGCAGGCACCACTGACACGGAGAGACAAATTAATTATAAATAAATGGAGACGTAAATTTCTGAAATCTTTCCAACTAATAAAAATACGGTTCGGAAATTATATCGAGGAAGAAACTCCCTTGAATTGCATAGATTTTGCAAATTCACTGAGCGTTCAGCTGCTTCTGGTAACCAGTAAATCGGTAAAGGGTTGAATAAATAATCCGCGGTTGGGGTACATGCAAGATACAAACACATTACAGAAACCTAATTTAGAATCCTTAGTCAATAGTTATCACAATTTTTACTTTACGGATAAAATATTTTACCCGTAAATATAAGCAAACGAGTTGATTATATCACTTATTACTGCCAACTTTATTTATTTAACAAATTAGAATATAGGTATTTTACTCTAGTTTTTTACGTTAACCATTTTGATTATGCTAACCAGATAAACTATCCAGAATTATGCATACAACTCACGTTGCAATGAGTGTGAATTATAATATGTATTCTAATTTTGAACCAAAATTACTGCAAAAGGAGCTGAGTCCATTGATTATACATAAATTATATAGATAATATTCCGGGATACATTGACTTGTCTATCCATCTCTATTCCACTGCGGTGTACACAAAGCGCAGCAGTATGTTAAATCTAGTAGTAGCCTCAAAAATAATTAGAACTGGCTCTGGTGTCTCAATGATCTCGTCTTCATCATACCTATGAGCGTCTGTACTAGTGGCACATATTCTGAAGGAAACAAAGGCATGTTTAGTTTACAGCTACAATTATCTCTCTGTTTATTAACCGGTTTTTGTATATGTTCCTTAGGTTACTGATATCTTACCTTCCGTGATACTGCCATTTATTCGGGCCAGTGCATTTCGAGTTGAATAAATAGACCTTCAGATTTTCGTCAGAATTGCAAAAAGGGAATGACGATCTTAGGTAGTATACCCTATTCAGTCTTTCAGATTTGGAGAGGCCATCGGTTGGATAAAATAAGTAGCTGCTTAGTTCATCTCGAACTGAGTTTCGGTACTTGGAAATGTAAATGTCATTGGTGGCGACTTCATGTGCTGAATCTGCATTAACAGGCGTTCCCAAATTGGTGTCGAAGAGTGCACTGAACTCAAGAATGAATCCCTTTTGGTTGTCGGTATAGGGTCCCGTATAAAATGTAACTACGAGCATACTCGCATTAGCGATGACGACTTTGTCCGTTGTAGTTCTGCATAAATTTGTGCTTGTTAGTTTTAATTAATAAATTACATTTCGATGGAATTAACAAAAAATATAATCAATTACAAAATAAAATGTTTCGGTGTCCGAAATCTTCCAAAATCCGATATGACCACACCTATGTCACCATCCTCGCTTGGCGTGTACCCATAAAAATGCACAGCGACTTCGTAACCTGTTGCCTTTGGAACTGCGATCGTCCAAACACACCTTTCATTTGGAAGGACTGCTTCCGAGGACTTGTGGAATATTCCGCCAGTGGCACATGTATAAATTTCTCCACATCTTCTGGAGGATGGAAGTGATGTGTGTGGAAATCGGTCGCGATGCTCGGTGGCATTTGGATAAGCCTCACAGTATTCTGGATTCCCCAAATTGGAGAAATTGTTGCTACTTCTGCCATCTGAAAAAGATAGAAACAGGAGAAATATTGCAGAACCTACTGTAGGAATATTTTGTACAGACATTTTAAAAATGGAAAATGTAATTCGAAAATACGAAGTAATAAATTAAATGTAGAAAATTAGTTAACAAACTTAAAATAAGAATGAACAGTTGCTTTTATAATACCGGTTTATTTTATATAAGGATATGTAAAACTGGTAAATAATTCCTCATTCCTGGAAATTTTCGTTAATTTTCTGACACCAACACTATGCACCTGTGTTTGTCATCTGTCATTTACCAATAAAATTATTTTCGATACAGAGAACGAGTAAATACAAAGGTTTATCACAATGTTATCTCGCTGTTTCATGGAAACTTCGTTAAAACATACGTTAAACATGCGGCTGGTTTCAGTTCAAAGGCAATATGAAATACACCCAACAACCTTGGCAAAGCCGATAAAAGAACAAGATTAACGTTTTGACATTTTTGTTTTTTGAAATTCACGTTAATCCACAATAATTTCCAAGTTGCCACAAAAGTTGAATGATACCGCTTTATAACTTATCTTTAGGATGTCCGCTTAACTTAAAAGTTGTACATTATATATAATATACCTATAGCCAGTAACTGTAATATTGAAATGTGCAATTTTAGCATTGTGAAACCTTATGCACCTATGTAGTTAGATGTATGTAGGTGTGATTATGTACTTACATAAAGGGCCTACCTCAGGTAATCACATCTTTTTTATTACGCCATTTCCGTCACCGAAGCATTTTAATTTTTTGTGAGAAAACTCTCAAGGTTACTACTTTGTTGTGTAATGCGAGCATTGCGAACAGTGAGGAAATAAGCATACATGAAGAGATGGTGAATATTCGTATCTATGCATCTTTTGCATCTGTCTCTACTACGACGTCCATACAGGTGACTATTACATACCTGTTGCTCTGTTACTACTTTTTTTATGGCTGCATACTACACTGGTGCTAAAGTAAGATTGTTGTCCATTCACGCTCATCTCCACATCTCCTTAAATACAAGCAAAAGGTAAGACTATGTATGTGCAATCTGTTTTGAAATTGTGTAACGCATAATAATATGCACACTCATACTGACTTGGGGTTAGGATTATGAGGTAGAGTTTGTTTTCTGTTGCGCTCATTCCTATTTTAAAAAGCTGCTGGTTTGGTGGCGAAATTAACTTATCAAACTTTGCAAGCCAGAAGGATCACATTCAGATTGTGGGAATTTACGTTGCCTGTTTACCCTGTCATGTGAAAGTAAAAGAGACCTAAAACAGGTTTACTGTAGCTCAGTTGTGCTGGAGAATCTCTTTTACTGAATCTCTTCCAGTGAATAAACAGCCCAGTATAGAACAAAATAAATAATTTGATAATTGTAGATATGGCTAATTAATTAACTGATCTCTTCAGTTAACTACCTATAGGCAGATCTGGTACTATAACAGTCAGTATTAGTGAAATTTTTAATATGGCAAGCGAATCTAAGCCAACTGCCAGTCAGGCATTGCTACTACCAAGAAGATCTCTAATGGATATACTAATTTTAATAATTTTCAACGTGTACACATTTCTCATAAAAATGCTACAAACCGTTTTGGGGTTAGTGGCTATGCCCACAGTGAAAAGAATTGTGGAGAGGAACTGGAAGCAACTCGGGATTGGAGTGGATAACAATAACCCTGGTGATTTAAAAGTGCTAAATGAGGAAGCATACCTGAAGTTTTTATTGGAAGGGGATTTAGGTGCAATTGAGTCGATTATGAGAGGATACATAGAATATGACGGAGTGCGAACATTTGAAAAAATATTTGAAGAGAGGAAGTTTTATTTTGTGGCTCATCCTTTATATCGGCTCCTGTCCAGATCACAGATTCGGCTTCCTTTAAGATCTTGGAGCTCGGGGGAGCAACCAGGTACACTTTTTATTTAAAAAGTCATCTTTAAATTGTCTTCACAATTGTTTTAACAAGATTTAACTATTTTTGTTACAGGAGTGGATCTTTTTAAAATTATGCTGGACGAAAACATGCAGTATTCATCCGGTTATTGGAGATCCGCAAAAAATCTGAAGGAGGCTCAGGAAGCAAAACTAGATTTAATCGCAAAGAAACTCCATTTAGAGCCTGGAATGACCGTGCTCGACATAAATTGCTCATTTGGTGGGTTAGCAAAATATTTAGCAAAAAGCCATGGCGTGAAGGTGGTCGGCTACACAGCCTCAAAACAGCAGAAAATATTTGCGGAAAAGCTGTGCAAAGATCTCCCAGTTGAAATTCGCATCGGATCCTATTTAGACATTGATAAAGACCAGCACTTCGACCGCATTATAAGCATTGGCTCGCTTGAAAATGTTCCGCCGAAATTATATTCCACCGTATTCTCTCATTTGAGAGAGGCACTGACTGACGACGGAATACTATTAGTGCAGGAAATGGGCACCAGTCACAAGACAAGTCCGAGTCTACTTTGGTGCCAGAAGTACGCCTATATACCCCACCACCAAGATATTATTAACGCTATTGATGATCTGTTTATCGTGGAAGACTGGCACAACTTCGGATACGACTGTTACAAAACTTATGAAGCCTGGGAAAAGAATTTGGAAAAGGCTTGGTCGAAATTGGTATTCCGCTATGGAGATGAATTTCGACGGCTCTGGCTTCTCTACCTACATGCTTTCCAGGCTATGTGGAAGACAAGAGCGGCACAAGTTTGGCAAATTGTACTTACGAAAGATGGACATAAGGAAGGATACCAATCTTATCGTTGAACAAGAAAATTTAATTGAAACGAGAATGTGAATTACAATGATATTATTTTTAATTTAAATATAATAAAATACGGGACATAGTAAAAAAATAAAATATTTTTACAGTAACTTTTTAACAAAAAAGCAATAAAAACCCAGAGAAGCTGCTCAGAATTTTATCTGTTTACTACGCGTCCCTTGCTGATTCTACGCGGATGCGCTATATGTAAACTGAAATCCAGGGAGATTGGTCTTTTTGGACGACTCAAATATGATAAGAATCGGCTCAGGACTTCTAATTAATACCACAGGGGAATGCGAATCGTGTTGACAGAGCCTGTCAATTCAGATTAGGAATCATGGCACTTACTTTTCTTATTTTTAAAATTAACTCGGAAACTGTTTAATACTTATATCATCACTTACCTTCCTTTGTACTGCCATTTGTGCGATCCAACAGATGTCGAGTTGAAAAAGTAGATTTTTAAATGTTCTGTTTTGCAACTCCACAGACCACTGCGTAAATAAACTACTCGATTCTCGGCTTCGGGTGTTGCCCTGTTATCCCTTGGAAGAAATACAAAGCTGGTGAGTTCATTTGCTTTCGTGTTGAAGTGACTTTGGTGAAACTGGTCATATCCAAGGGTATAGTGCCTGGAGTGGGGGTTAACATGTCTATGCAAATGTCCCTCATAAATGGCTTTATAGTTAAGAATAAATCCGTTCTGATTGTTTGTCCAAGGGCCCGATGTAAACGTTACGATGAGCATGCTCGTATTGCAAAATGTGTATGGCGACTTTGTCGACCTGTTAAAAACAGAATGGAAAATTTAATTCCTTCTTTTTTTCAGACAGAACAAATCCAAATTTGTTCAAGTAAATTTCTTACGGAATAAAATGTGTAGGCTCTTGGAATGCACTAAACCCGGAGATAAACAACCCTGTTCCTTGGTCATTGTTTCTTCTAGGTTTGTAGCCAAAGTGTTGTACGCTCACTTCGTAGCCCTTCGCTCCAGGAATGAACACTGTCCAGACTACCCTCTCGTTTTTCCGAATTGGTTGATATGGCTTGTAATATATTCCTTGTGAATTACACCCCGTCCAGTCCCCACAAGGACTTCGTACCTCAGTATCGGACCTTGACACTTGTTCAGTCTCATTCTCATTTGTAAGGGGCTCAAAGAATTTGCAAGTTGCCCCAGGAAAGTAAATGACACCTTGAAATCCAATGATGCAAGCTAGCAAAATACTTTTTGGCTGCATGATGGTGGAATACTGAAACTAATTAATGCTGTTGATGATATACCGAAAACCGATTAAAGCAATGACAACTTAAATAAAATTTTGATGCGAATTTATAGCATTTTCATTTTTCCGTAGTCTCGGAATTTTTTTTGCATTGTCCTCACAATTCCGTAATCGTGTTCTGGGTCTTTGTTCTGCGCACCCTTTCCAAAAAATTAGTTACTAATGAAGACTCGGAAACAAGGGAAACATCTATTGAATTTATTGTTAAAAGTGACAACTCATAATATTCGTAATATCCGTGAGCTCTCAGCATTTTAAGGAACAAAGCATGTACTTTACTTTATATATGTCTACCGTCTACGTTTTGTAATATTGCAATGCCTATCGAAGTAGATTTTGTTTCAGCTTTCATAGTAATGCTGTAGAAAAAACTGAGCGTATTGTGCATTTATGTAAATTCAAATCGTTTTTAGGCAACGTTTGTAAATGCTCGTATGCCTTTTTTGTTTTATATCAACTAGCAAAATACAGATAAAAATTGTTCCATGTGAACTACGATCGATTTATTGGCAATGTCTCAAAACATACTCCAGTCAACAAACATTTAATGCTACGAAGCATTTAGCACGTTCCGCTTCATTACTTGCAGTTTTATTAACATATTAATCAAGCAGAGGCATGATTGCAGATGATTCTTTTCTCACTCAGTACTAGTCGAATATGGATGACTTTTTTATGATGAAAACACGCCAGCGCTAGTCTGGCACTTTACTTTTTGGCAGCTATACCCCGTACGGTTCCGTTAATTAAATTTTGATTGATGGAATAGAGCACAGCAATGGCACAATAAAAGATCTGTTGGTAGTCTCAGAGTATACGATGCAGAATAAATTAGCTTGCTATAATATATGTTTGCTACTCGTTCGCTTTTCCAGGAAAATACCTACATAAAGCAACTCATATGTTCAACTTTTTATAACATCTCGTTGCTAGATTAAGTCGTAATAAAATTATCAAGCTTTATTTGTCTTTGTACTCTGTGCAGTTTTTACAATAATTAAATAAACGTAACTATAAGAATCTCTGTTGAACATTTATATCATAAATTATACATTTTTAGTCAATATCGTCTGGCTCCAGTGACAAATGCGTGGTGACTGGATGTTTCTTCTTATATGCCTAATAATACAAATAACATTATTTTAGCATTTTAGGAATTACACTTTTAAGGAAAAAGAATTAATTGCAAATTAATTATGTGGATATTTCCTTACCTCATGAGCCAACTTCTTCAGCATTGCGCTTGTGCTGAGACCAGTCTGACTAACCATTCCCGTAAATATTCCATCCTCCTCTTGAAGTAAAATGTGTGGATGGTCGTATTCCTTCAGAACGCCATGATCTAGAACTAGGATTCTGTCGCAGTCGATAATGGACTGCAGTCTGTGTGCAATTGTGATTATCGTACACTCTGAGAATTTGGTTCGGATCGTATTTTGAATTAAGTTATCCGTGCTGAAAAATTAAATTATTTTCCAATTTTATAATTATGAAAAAGTGAAGTAAAAATTAAATAAAATCTTTAAACATTAAATTATGGTATGTTACCTGTAGTTATCCACTTCATATGCAAGGGACATGTCCCGGAAATCTACTTGACCAAGTGTAGGCCAGTCTGATGGAGGTGCTTTGTCTTTTCTCGATTCAAGTTCCGCTTCTGGTTCCAGTTTGGAGTATTCCAGAGCACGTTCCACGGATGTCATGTAGTTTTCTGTTTCGGCTGACTGACGCATTCCCCACTGGAATGTTCCCATAAGAGAGAGAACAGAGGAAATAGCTAGACCAACATTTCCTCCATCTTCCGCTGAAAAATAAAATAAAGTGGCTCATTATTCCATTAAAATGCAATATAACCATGAAAAAGTCATTCAGAATTTAATTAGGGCTTACAGCTAGAAATGAGCAGAAAACTGAAGGCGACTATAGCTAAAAACATATCACAAATTAACTCTAGCCAAATTCCAAAGCATCGGTTAGCTCCTAGAAAGAGGAACCATGCACTAGTGTGGATGTCTTGATGTCCTTCAAACTGCTTGACAAGTACTTGTTGCGCGTTGCAAGCTCGAATTGTCGTTAGTCCTTGAAGTGTTGCAGAGACATGAGTAAATACTGGACTTCTTGCTGTAAGTTTTATAAATAATCATGATAAATAAGCATAGAAAAAAGTCAAGTCAGTGAATGCAAAACAAAAGATTATTTGTGATTGCCAAACATTTAAACTTACTAATTGACTCAATTCTCTTAATATCTCTGGCCGTTTGTACGAAAACTTTTCTGATAAAATACATAATGACGAGTAGAACGGCTGTTGGTACGCTCAAATAGTAATTTGAAATTATCACAACTACTAGCACTCCAAAAGCTTGAAGGAACACGACAATCGTGTCTGAAAATGCAGGTGGCAACAGCTCGTCAATCGTACCAACGTCCTTAGTGAACCTATTCATGATTCTTCCCGATGGGTTGTCATCAAAGAATTTGATTGGAGCTCTAACCATATTCCTGAACATCTTGTCGTGGATGTTGACACTGGTCGAGCAGCAATACAGGTAAAACCAAACACTTCTAATGATGCACGCTATGGTTACCACAACTGCGAATCCGGTGTAAGCGTACAAATAAGTGTTCTCTCCCAAATAAGTGTCTTCACAGTCTCTGTCTCCAGGTTGGTCACAGGTAATGGTGCCATTCTCCAAACCAATTCTCTTGCCTTCCGCATTCGTCCAAAATGTTAGCCACCAGTCATTTCCACTTATGAAAATTTGGGCACCAACGAAACTCACAATGAGCGCAAAAAATCCGAAAGCGGAATGACCAGACAGAAAGTACTCCAGATAAGTTTTACCAGTGACGGACCCTCCAGTTTTCGATTCTTTATTTTCCTCCGGCTTCCCCTTGTCCAATTCCAGTTCATCGATGAGCTGCTGATGCTCACTGTTATGGGAGGCGAAGGAAGAATGTGACGAGTGCGATGCAATGCTCAGCCTTTTTGATGCCGCTTCTTCACCTGCCGCCATCAAGCCAACAAAATCGATTCCTTCCGCCACCAAATCGTCGAATGTCCCTTGGGCAACTATCTTCCCGTTGTTCAGTACAATGATGTGGTCCGCTTGACGCATGTACTGGAGCTGATGCGTCACCAAGATTCGTGTCGATCCCCGCAGGTGCTCCTTAATGCATTTTTCAAAGAGGTGTCGACTGACCTTGGTGTCCACAGCGGATAAAGGATCGTCCATCAAGTAAATGTCAGTCTGGCGGTATAATGCTCTGGCCAGATTTACTCTGGCTTTCTGTCCCCCGCTGAGCGCCACTCCTCTCTCACCGACTATGGTCATATCGCCATACGGAAGTTGTCTCATGTCCTCTTGAAGAGCACATGCCCTTATGGTTTCTTTGTAACGCTGTTCATCATAGGGTAACCCGAATAATATATTTTGTCTGATATTCCCCGCAAATATCCACGGCTCTTGGGACGCGTACGCAGTTGTTCCGTTCACAGACATGGATCCCGACGCAATCGGCAGCTCATCAACTATAGCATGAAGCAACGAAGTCTTGGAGCTTCCAACTGGTCCCACTACCATCACCAATTTGTCGTCTCCAATTGAAAAGCTGACATCATCCAAAGCTTTTCTTTCATCGGCCCAGCTCGCACTTACATTCGTCATAGAAATTCTGATTAAAGGCTGCCTATTCTCGTATTTCCCTTTCTCCTTCCCTTTGTCCTTGTCAGCCTCATCTCCAGAGGTGATTGCAGGAGCATTGAACAGGAGCAGGTTATTTGACTTTTGTTCCTCCAGCATTAAAAAGTCTTGCATTCGCCTAATTGATACTACCATTTCTCCTACTCCTGTCGTAGCTAGTGGCGTATAGTGAATTGCAATCTGGATAACGTTGTGGAGACAAGTCAGAGTAAAAAATACTTTGTCGGAGGTCATGGGATCGTCTTCAATAAGAACAAATGCAAGGAAGGTCAGATACTGCACGAGTTTGGGAGCAAAGTTTATCATGGCAGCGTGCACACCCCGTAGAAATCCTCTTTTTCTCAATTCCTTCACTTCAGATCTGGACAAAGAATCATACACGTAAACGTTAAGCCGGATCATTCACTTTTGTATAATCTATATTTAAATTGATTGCTCTTTAGTATACCTGCGTATTCCGTCAATCAAAACAGAAAACGGCTTTTCCCATGCGTATTGCTTGATAACTCGCATGCCTCCAATAATTTCATTCATGAACCGCCCTCGCTCATCTGTCTTCTTTGCAATTCCTAACCTGAAGATTGCCGAGTATTTTCCAATGTAATCTAGCAAAAAAGGAATACAAACCAGCTTTGTTTATGGCAACTTTTCCAAAGGACATCAAATTATATACATTGACTAGTACTTTTGACTATAAACTTTATGCTTTAAACTAGTCATCGTTATTCATTATTACATTGAAATGGAAGAAGTGCAACGACGAAGGCTACTCCTGCCATGCAAGCCGGACCAATTTGGTCGTATAGCAAGTACATCAAGATTCCAAAGAAAATTGGACCACTGACGAAAAATGGGAGAAAATTCAAGTTTATGTCGAACCGAGTAGAGTCATTGGACAGCAAATTCACTATTTGACCCGAGTTCGTTTTGTGCTGAGCTGACATGCTGAGTCTGAGGGCCTACAAAATTTATAAGCAATTCATACATGAAGTTTCTAGTATTTAAAAACTTTTCTAAATATAATATTTTACAAATCTGCTTACATACCTTGCGATAGATCATAGTTGAGATTGCTACTCTAAGCTGCATTCCCAAGTGCATAAGTTGGAAAATCATTGGATGAAGTGACAGCGTGTTGAGGAAAACTACCAAACTCAAAATGCCAGCGTAAGTGTATCCTTTCCAAGTTTCAGGATCTTTGTCGTTGAAGGTTACAATCAAAAGTCGGAGAAAGATTGGCTGTGCCGTTCTGAAATACAACAAATGCAATATTAATATTGAAAGTACGACTATTTTTTTCAAACAAAATTATTTAATTTATAACCGAAACCGAAAGTGGTCAAGGTAAAATTGGAGATTTCCTTACACAATCACACACTGGTTGATGACATAGACCAAGACAATCCAGAAAAACGCTTTCCATGAAAACATTATTAAGGCACGTGTCAGACTAGGTTGTTTTCCGGTGCGTTTTGCTCTTTCTAATTCCTTATCCCATAGTCTGTCATGGGCAATGTGAGACGTCAATTAATATCCTAAACTTTAATGTTTAATATAGCGAATAAATTTATTCATTCGGAAATTTAGAGCCTTACTTTTCCAGTCTGTTCCCAAGTCGCTCTGTCTGATCTACTTTTTGAATATCGTACAAGTCGTCAGTTTCGAGGTCCTTCTTATACCCTTTTTTGAATAGGGGCATTACCCAGAGAAACAAAATTTTGGAAACAATATTTGCCTTCTCCGCCGGATTTGGCGGAAGTTTCATTTCTGTAAAATCCATTTTTGTGATCTATCTGCAATCAAAATTTAAGCAACAGTAACAACTTCGTTTTTGAGAACGCATTTGAGCTGGATAGTCCACCTCTATCTTCTCAGCTGCTCGCTTGACGTTTGCTGTAAGAAATTTCGTGCGTTCGTGTCTTTTTATAGAAAATCTGACTTTTTTTGGGACACTGCCGACAAATATTGACGTTTTTTTTGCAAAACCAGTTTTAGTTTCGCGACCAGATTACTTTCGACTTCTTTGTTAGCTATTTTTGAACTGGAGCATGTGCTCTCCCTCACGTTGCACTTTTATTTATACCGATCGAAAAAAAGTTTTATATCTTGAAGAGATCGGAGTCGACATTCCTAATAGGCGTAGCAACCAGTCAGCATACAGTAACTTGGGTAAATACACGTTTGCGTAAAAGAACTTGAGTATTGAACATAACAGCAGTTTAAAAATCCTTAAATATTTTGCAAACAAAAAAGCGAAGGAGATTGGATAGTGGATTATAGCTTCGTCGGCATTTGGACAGGCTGGGGACACAGAAGTCATGTAAGCAATGTGCTAATTATCCCGTTATGATTACATTCTCGATGCGGTATGTGCTTGAACGACAACTTGTTGAGTGCAAGTTCCATGGTTCCATGGTTCAGCTACACGATATTACAATTTATGGCATATTACGGCACATCCCGTATTCCTGCGTATAGGCTAGAAGGCAGCAGGATATAGGTAACATGTTTCATGAGACATGTTTCTGTAATGGGAGTATTTTATTGCAAAAAAATAAAGTGACGACTGAAAATTTATTGAAGCTATCTAATCTCTTCTGTATAGTCGTAATGTAGGCGTGCGTATTAATCTGTCACATCAACATGAAAGTTGAGTTTTCATATCGTAAAATTGCTGAATATTAAATTCAAGTATGCGTGTACAATAGCAAATGCTTTGATGGACTTTAAAATATCAAATATTTTGATTTTGTTCCTGGAAGTTGCAGCTGCTGCAGTTTTAAAAAATAAAGATGGAATGGTTTCTTGGAATGTGTGTCGTAATCGTATGTAATAATAGCAGTAATTTTTTGCGTTTTGCCAAGGTCCGAGCATTTTTAAATAATTTATTTAAATGGTTATACAGTATACAGTAAATACTAAATGTTCATTCCAACCCTACACATTACATACATAAATATCAAGAGTGCAAAATGAGATTAAATTATGAAGGAACGCATACAAGAGGAATAATAATAAATCATAATCAAAAGTCTTATTCAAAATGCAATAATCATTAATATTATGGATTCCTTGCAATTACATAAACCTTGTCGTAACAACGGCTTAAGCCAAGAAGATTAATTGTTACACACTTGTTACCAGTTACCGCATTAATTGTACATTTACAAATTAACTTAATCCTGGTTTTAGGGCCACTTCACAAAGTTTGCTTTTATTCGGTAATTTCCCAGGCTTATGTAACTGAATTCATATTATCTCGTAAAGTGACACATCAAGGGCGTCTTTTGGCTTGTGGTTTGATTGCAGGTGCTGGCAGAACAAAAACTCGAAGTAAAATTTATACACTGGGAATATATATCAACTAGATGAGGGCTTTAATTTTTTGGCTATCAAAAACAACTTGGGATGAACTCATTTTAATCTAGGTTGGATAATTTGTGACATGCCCCTCACCAACACGTGGTGTGCAAAGGTAGTACTAGTACAACTGGATTCATTAAAAATGCTACCGGAAGAGAAAATTATGATAATCATAAGTGCAACGTGAGATCTGCTTGGTGTGTAATTCAGGCATAAATCACATTAATGTTCAGTGAGTTTTTTGAACTTTAATTTCTGATGGATTCAAAATAACCGCAAAGTACAATATTCTTTATTACAATTGTAATTTCAAGTATTTAATTTCTTTCGTTTCCACTGGACTCATTCTACTTACGCAAAACAATAGAGACATTCACAAATTCTATTCATTATGCACTTGCCAAATGGAAGTGAGCATCAGGATGGCCACTTCATACAAGGTTATTAAATTTCATAAAGATTCTTATCTAGAATAAACTGCTATGAGTGTTTCATGAACTGAGAATTTTAAGTATTCATTGTCGAAGCAAATGTTAAAGTAAATGTCCACTCAATTATTTATCGGTTAATGGAAAACATGGTCCATCACATCAATTCTCAATTTGTTAGGGGAAACCTACACCATATCATATCGAAAATTGAAGTGATATTTTTCTGCAACTGAAGCCTATCAGCAGATCATTACTACGGAGTGCACTATCGCTCAAATAACGCAGTGTTTTCAACAACATGGCTAGCTTAAATTTTCTCCCTAACTTCAAAACGCATTCTTATTTCTTTTCAGTTTCTCCTAATTATATCCTATTGCTTTGCGAATATTCAAAGAGATTGAGCAAGACCATTTTACCGTGTCAAAAGAAATGGTGAAGAAAATCGAAGTAAATTTCTTTCAACTGTAGACATCACCGGACATTCATACCAGTCAAAAATATATTTATGCTTACATTTTTTCGGATGGCTATGGCTGGTGCAAGGTATAGGTTAATGATATAAAATACTGCGGCTAGGAGCGCAGTTTGAAGGTCATTAGGCTAAAATTGACTTTATCAAACGTTTGTTTGTGAAAAAGAAGAGAAAATCAGCAATTATAATTTGGCTATATATTTTGCATTGCTACTGACATTAAAATACGGCATTTTACTTTATAGGTACATGTCTGTTTTTATTCTGTGAAAGAAAATACAACTGTACTTGTTAAGATCGCAATCGTTACCTTTCCAGCTACCAGTTAATATTACTAATGGCATTGTAGAGAAAATTTTTGAAGTCTACAATTACATCTATTATTATTATTCCATTTTCTCTCTCGAATGCCATAAATTACTGGAATTTATAAAATGCTGTCTCCTTTCTTCGTTTAAGCTGAAATGGAAAGTGTGACAAATTTCTTGAAAATTTACTTTGACCATGCATACTTTACATTCATGTGTCCCTTCCGTGTGAAAAAAATTCTCGATCCAACTTCTACAAAAAATAAGTGGGAGAAATGCAGTAGCCTACTCCACAAAATTATTTGTATTTTTACGGCTAGCTTGGGATTTTTGTGGTTTTTGCAAAACATTCGTCGCAATTTGCCCCAGGCTGATTCAGACGAAGAGGAAGTGTTCAGCTTTCTCGAGCTGTTTTTAACTTTTGAAGATATTCTGGTAAAAGTTTGTTCTGTGAAGGTGTACTGGTTTGGGGGCGAGTCTATTGCTAAAATTTTAAATGTAATTGATCGACACAACGTGCAAAATGCGACATTTTTTAACTTCGTATCCGGAAAATTTCTCAATAATATTACCAATAAATTATGCGTTCATCTTATTTGCTTTGTCTCCCTTGCAATGGGATTATATCATGGAGGAATGGCTTTTGAGTACGAATTCCTATTCGGTGGACCTTCCTCCGTACCACGGATATGGAGTACAAAATGGTTTGAAGGAATGGCAATTGCAGCACGATTCAACTTTTTTCTTAACAACGAAACAATTTCTACTTCCGTTCGGAGGAACTCTACAGCGATGTCATCAGAAAACTGGTTGCTTGCACTAGCCTCTTTCATAGGCTACTACTTCAGGAATGTGGTCGATTTCCACTCTGACTGCTTTCTCCTTATGGGCGTGCTCACACTTTGGTCCATGGCGCGGACATTTTCGTCAATTTGCGATGTAACTCCGTTAGAAAATAATCTTAAAGCTTCTTATGGAAACTGGATTGTCCCGGAACATCCCGTCTTGAAATCAGAGAATATGTTATGGCGTCAGGTTCTACAACGATACATGATGCTCAAGCAACTTTCACAGCTATTCAACAACTTGTACGGCAGCATGATCACCTTCTACTTCCTTGAGGCGATTTTATTTTTTGCAATTAGCATAGATCAAATATTTCTGAATAAAACGGACGATCTCAGTGACCTTGAAGTGATCTCGTTTGTATTCTACATTTTCACCACACTTGCGGTTCTATTGCTTTCTGCAGACGTATCCTATCAGGTGCAGGCATAATTTCTAAATTTTATTTTGACATAATGTAGATAGATTTCTACTAACTTAATTTGTTTGATTTTTGTCAGATGGATAAATTCAAGCAATGGTTAAGTAACGGCGGTTCTGAAGCATTACAAATACCCACCAATCATTTAATACTCTTAATGAAGGAGATGGATGGGAAAGTGGCGGCAGTCCGAGGAAGTAATGTCTTTCCCATTAATTACTCACTGTTGGCAAACGTTAGAGAAGTTAAAACATAAATTTATTATTGAATTAATTGCAGTTTGGAATTTATGCATTTCAAATGATTAGACGCTTTACTTTCTCACTAAAGATGCTAGGAATGACAATGACGTACCTTTTGGTGTGCGTGCAAAACTAATTATTTGGGAGATAATATGAAGCCTCTGCAAAAAATTGGACAATGTAGAATATTTCGGCGAAAGTTCATGCTTGAAATCACAGCCAGTATCTTCCGGTCCTTTCACCAGGAGGCTTTTCTTGGCACGAAGATGCTTTACAAAGCGTTGAAGTTTAGCGATGACCTGAAATGAAATTGGAGAGCGTATTATGTTCTCTTGGGGTACCGTATTCGGAAAATTTACAGCGAGCTTCCAAAATCTACTGGTATATCCAAACTATCACATTGATATAATACTAAACTTGTGAATTTCTGTGCAAGTACATACCCATAGTTGACGATGACTAAAGCATAGTGCTACCTCAATTTTGAAAACAAAAATGTATACTTTATCTTGCTCTAATAAATAAAAATTGGCAAAAGCGCATAATTCCATGGAATGGAGTGTCAAAATAAGTTGGTAGCTCAGTTCAAGATCATATTCGTAGCTTTTAGTTTATGTAATTAAGCTTACGTTTGCATGTTGCTTTAGCGCATTCCAGAGCTCCGACACTTCGGCTCCGTTGCATATTATATTAATGGGAAGGGAAAAGGATTATAAGTAATAAAAATGAGTTTTAATATTATTTTTTCATTCAGCCCACACTGAAATAAGCGTGAAGTCAAGCTATCATTCGTGAAGGAGAAATAATATTATTTTCAGAGTGTAAATGTGTTTGCGTCAAAGCCAAAGAGGTGTTGAAACACAGATAAAAGAAGGGGTAAATCTTACCCAGTATCGTATCGTCAATTTAAAACCTGCATTGGATAATAAGCAACATTTTTAGAAATGCACTAACGATAAGGCTGGATATCATGGACGTACATAAGTTACTAGTACAGCAGCCATATTAAGAGCGAAAAGTGTAACAAGACTTGAATTGGCTCCTCCTGAGATACTACTCTCATTTCACATTGTGTTTAGTTAGCCAAAGATAAAATGCGCTCTAATTGCTGCGTGGGCATAATTTTGACGGTGGCACTATTCTAAAGTTAGACGCTCCGGTATCATATAGCTATAGCATTAGCATCAAGCATGGATTTTTTGCATGGGTTTTAAGTATTCATAGTATACATGAGCAAGAGAGCAAGTGTACTGTAAAAGAAAGCCTTGCAGTTGCAATTTTGGCCCCAAATAACTTCATATCAAGTACATAATTACTTTCAATATACTATGGTCCGGTGACCAGGTCGAAAGTGGAGAGAGGAAAACGGAAAGATGTAGGCACGTTGTTAAGACAGAGTTGTGGACTAAGTTCGTGCTGGCATTTATTTTCTTGGAATTGTTTTTGTATAATAATTTCTCGGAAGATAATTTTTATTATTTTAAGTAAGCTTTTCCACGTATGCAATCCGAATTAATCAATACGCGGCTGAATAAATCTGAAAAAGAAACGAGGAGCGTAGGTAGGAGTGAGTTTTTAAACTAATTGATTTACTAATACATTTTCTCCAACACTTCACGTATGCAATCCAAATTAATCAATACGCGGCTGAATAAATCTGAAAAAGAAACGAGGAGCGTAGGTAGGAGTGAGTTTTTAAACTAATTGATTTACTAATACATTTTCTCCAACACTTCTAAAACAGTTCTCCACAAGTAAATTAAGTAAGTGGTAAATTGGTTTAGGAGCGTTGGCGAAAATGATGGTTGAAGCGGAAAAATATTAGAAAGCACGATACCTTTAAACCCGCGGTATATAATTATAATTGTGCCTAAACTGTTTCACTAAACAGTGAACACCATCACAACAATGCACCAGAGGAAATATTTGCAGAACATCAAAATAGGGAATAAAAGGATGGAGATGTCTCTGTGAATACATGCCTTGAAGCAGGTATATCAAGCAATCAAACAAAATGATCATAGACGGAAACAAATTTGAGTCTTCTTTCAAGGAAGATTCCAGGAATGGAAGATAGAACATATGCTCATTCTAGGATGCTCTACTATTTATTGGAAAAAACTGGGTAACTGATCCTTTCCGATAAAAAGCAGTGCCTCCTGGAGTCAGCATGAATGAACATTAAAGAAATGGTTTTAGCCAAAATACTTGCTTTGCTGTGGCTGTGACTTGGAAAACGACTCTCTGTCAATAGGAGTAAAAACGCTCAAAAAACCAATCCATAAATACCTCGGGAAAATGGGAGTGTTTGGAAGAAGTTCAAGAAGAAATTAGACTTGCAGTTAGCAAATGAGCTTTTGTGTAGAGGCATAATAATATTCTTGATTTAAATATTTTCAGTTTCAATGGATTAATAAAAAACATTTAGGCAATTAAATCTTTTCAGTTGTACTGCCTGGACCAGTGATCTCTCTTAAACGTCCCGTTCGTTCCGTTCTTACAGGAATTGGGACAGTACTAATACCAGGCTAGAGTAATAAGTCAGCAACTGCAATAATTACTCAACTTTGGTGTTAGCACTGTTCTTATCTCCTTTTCCTTCTGACCTGAGGGGTAGGTCTAAATTACAAAAGAAGACAATAAAAAAATCATTTCGCGTCGACGGTAGCAGTCATTATTTTTAAACCCTCTTCACATATATTGCCATCCAGGTGCGAAACATTTTTTACAAATTAAATCCCTTGCAGCTTTCATCCGTGACCCGTGGCACATGATTTCAGGATAGTGGTAACCATAATCATGATAAGATTTTTTCCACTTTCTTTACCATAAACCTTGAAATGCTTAAATTTACTCTTATTTATGTAACCTAGACAGAAATAAGTATCCGTAGCACCGTGTACAGACGCCGAACTGAAAAATTTGTAAAAATTCCACAAGTCAATAAAAATACTCAAAGTTGGTTGCTGTTGCCCTTTTTGCGAACCCGAATTTTTCCTTTAAAGTACGTAAAATGAGATTCAGTCAGCATAACTATAATATATTTACAACTCGAAAATATCAACTTGTCATCATTTTCTATAAAGCCTTTTAGGTACACCTGCCTAGTTTAAAGTAAATTGCAAATGATAAAATGTTGAAATGTACACTTATACTGTTTCGGCTAATCTCCACCCAAATTAGAAACATATGCCGAAGCCCCTCCCTACACTTCTAATAGCATCAACAATTCCACTTTTCCACTAACCAAACAATTACTTTCACTTTTCACACTTCTAACATCTGCATAGCTCTTCAAATTAACAATCAAGGTTATTTTACAAGAGTAAATTAAACTTTAAGTTGTTAGGATTTTGGGTGTAGTAAATGTTGCCACGTTTCCAATTATCAGCATATTGCCAGCCTACATAACTATTATAAACTAAGGTAGTAAACTATTCAGCTATGCAATCTCAATTGACGTCAATCTACTTTACGGATTGCACTATAAAGTCCACCTCAGTCTTGCTTACGATAGTACAATTACTAACTACATAACTATCATGCAACTTAAATAACATTATTACATAAGACAATTTCTAAAGCTTTTTGCAATGATACCTTTCTTGATCCATATCAATAATAAGAGAAAGCCTTCAGACTCACACTCTACTAACATGAAACTGCACCTGAATAATTATAGCGGCCCATTTATTCGGGTGAATACATTTTTTTATCCATCTAAATGTAGACAAGAGAATTGTAAAGAGAAGCGAGTTAATCGTTTGTGTAATCAACATATTCGCAAAACTGAATTTGGTGCCATTTACCCTGAAGTTCAACTCAGCTAAAGGAAAGTACTTCTACAGACATTCTTTGCCAAAACAGGTCACATAATTTCCATGCTAAAAGTGTACTTAAATTAAATAGATAATTAAAAAATCAGCAAGTAACTCCGACTAACTAGTGGTCGGCGCAGGCCAGGCAGGTAGGCAATTTGCCAGGTCAGGGCAGGTCAATCCCTACGCAGGCAGGTTCAGGTCAGGCCCTTTCTGTCTCAGGTCAGGTCCGGCTGCTCTCAGGCAGGCCCTGGCCTGACCTGACCTGCCTGAAATTACCTGCAGGTCAAAATTTGTAAGCAAAATTTTCCGCTAACGTAAAAATCGCTTTTTTGTTAGCAGTCGCTGTTTGAAATTGACTTTGCTTACTGTCAAATGATAATACTTCAAAGAATTTTAAATTACAATTTGTTTTTTTTGGAAATCAATGCATAGGTTTTGCACGGTGTAAGATAATTTTTTTAAAGAGTGTCTGCATTCTTTGAATGTTCCTTTCAACCCGCTTAGTATGGCAATTGATGATGTATGCCACTATCAGCTCACAATAACATCATGTAAAAATCAGTCAGAAAATTCATCGTAAACTGACAAAATAGAAGCGAAAAAAATTATTTGGCATATAATTTAAAGTATATTTATTGCAAATTAAAATAAGCAATATATAAAAATAATAGCAATAAATAAAAATAATCATATTAGCCAAATGCAAGTTTTGAAAAGGAAAAACTCCAGCTGCTTAATGAAAAGCATCAAATTGTAATTGTCGAGTCAGTTAATATTTATAAAATCTACAGTTACGCGAACCTGCCTGACCTGCCTGAGACTACTCAGGCAGGTTCAGGTCAGGTCAGCCTTTCGCAGGCAGGTAAAACTCAGGTCGACCACTCTTCAGGCAGGTCAGGTAGGCGACCTGACCTGGCCTGACCTGAACCTGCCTGAATTTTGCCCAGGTAGGGCTACCTGCGCCGACCACTA
>JAHZND010005158.1:0-12728 GCA_027744115.1 Acrocyrtus sp. NNG-2020 | reverse complement strand
CTTGTATGGTCATAGATTGATTAATGATGACAAAAGTAAGGCTCAGGTGCAGAAATGAAACATTTTAATGACAAACATTATTTAACTTATTCATAAATATTCTTTTTATAAACTAGGATAGAGACTGCTTTGCATACAAGTAGCATTTCAAAACAGTACTTCAGAAATCAGTCATTCAGGTGGCATAATATACTTAATTGTAATCGTGCCAGACTAGCCTTGTACTTTTGTGAATAAAAATTTAATGAGCTAATAAGTCAAAATTAAATGTAAACATATTAACATTAATAGTGGCAATCAAGTGGGTTAGTTTTAATTCAAGATGTCATTATGACCCACATCGCCATACTTGGGAATTTAGAATTTCCTTTTGCAGCAGACACTTTGCTACGACATACAACAAAGTACAAAAATACCTACATGAATACATGTGTGCTGTGTCGTCTCAATGAACACTACAGATCAATTCACTGATTATCGATTCCAAGGTGTGATATTTTAGGCAATGTGTAAGAAAGGGTGAAATCTTTTGTATGGTTACTTAACTAATTTCAATTTCTAAACTTTACTTCTTACTGACTGATATATAGAAACGGCTTTTGTTACTACCGCTCCTTTGTACAGTACAAAGTATCGATCTTTTTCAGAGATTACTGAAATATTCTATCAACTCCTAAGGGAATTGCTATTACACTATTACAGATATTACCATACGACTACAGAAAAGTTGTCACATCGTTCCATCATTGATCATGTATAAGTTACATTTCCTGATCGTTGAATAATAAATATGGAAAGAAAATGGGTTTTCGTGATCCTTTGAATTTACAAATTAAAACTAACAAACAAATTTAGTAAGTAAAATGAGAAATAATGTATAGGAAGACTGCAAACTGCGAACTGATTCCCTTTCTGTTGTTTATTCCATTTGACCAAAATTCAGTAATCCAAAATTCCTACTGAAATTCGTTTTTAAGTATGTACGTTTTGTAAGTTAAAATGCGTCAATACAAATTCTTGAAATTTTTTTATTGTGCAATTATGAATTAACTGAATCAGTAATTAAAGACAGCGCATATTTATTTGTTTGCCAACCTTTTAAAGGCTATCGGTAGATTCTTTTCTACACATGTGAAGATTACAACATTTATTATAGCTAACATAATTGTTAAATACTACAGGACTAGTGAAAACAAAATCACAGAGCTTTCTCCCCTGACTTGCCAATCTGCTGTGACTTTTGCTGAGGTTCTGCTTCCGCAGTTGTTGTAGTTATTGTCACAGATGGTAACTTGAAAAGGTTTCTTGCAGTTTCGCTTCGAAGGAAAACATTTTGTGCAAGTGCTAACGAACTTGACGTGGCCCAGTACATTGAAACGGCCTGAAATTATAAAATATTTCCATATTAGGAAATCATTTTAAAATATTAACAATGTGGAGTTAACTTTATAAGATGACCTCATGAGTACTTACTGATGGGACTGAAGTAGCAAAAATGGTTATAGTGACAATAACACCTCTAAAAACCCATGGTAGAGCCTTTTGCAATTTTGACTCAGGGGCTGTAACCACTTGCAATTTCTGTTTTCTTGTGTATTCTATATTGATTAAGTTAGCACCCAAAAATATTAGTGGAAAGACAATGGGATCCGGAAGCACTAAACTGTTTATCCATGGAGTACTTTCATTGTGAATTTGAATCCACCGCTCAACGCGCTCTAAGCAAGCAACCAAAATTATATATATTATCATTCATTGGCCAATATTCACTTAAATGACTGCAACATTAAATGTACTACCTGATGTTCTTGGAAGAGGAACGGCATAAACCACATTTCTTAGTGCAGTTGAGAAGCTAACCCAAAATGGAAGTTGTATTAGAGTCAGTACAATACTCTTCATGGGGTGACAATTATTCTCCTCTACAATCCGTCTCCAATGCTTCTTAAACTGAAATTATTTAATTAAATTCATATTTCATTCTTAAAACAACTTTACAAAATTTAGCATACCACTTAGAATTTGAAAATAGGAATATTTAATTTGTTCACCGATTTCGTGTACTGGATGCGAGCTGTTCTTTTGCTCCACTGATATCTTTGAATGGCAATGGCCGTCTCTCTTTTCAGCTCTTCGGCTAGTTTCTGTAGCTCGGGTTTCAGATTCTGAAACCTTCCAATAGCTTTCTGCTGAGTTATGGCTACAGGAAGTCCTACAAACGTTCTCACAATAACGGTGGCGCAAATAATTGTACTAATCCAGGTCATGCCTATTGACAAAATCGTAAATGAAAATTAATTACACCGTAAATTGTTACCATTTATTAATTATACTATTGTACATAAACATCAAGTAATGTGTTTGGCGTGTGTATACAATTTTTATTCAAAAACAACCTGGCAAGTCTTTTAGCATGCACAAGAAATCTACAGTTGCCAGTACTGGAGGCGCATCCGAAAAAAGGACAGCAGCCTTGCCCCCACTTTGCTGGATAGTTTCGATGTATTCCAATATATTAACAGGAGCCCTATTGACACTTGCTGTCATTTCCGATTCCGCAACTACTGATCCCACCGATGAGAATGCTGCCGAGGATGTCATGAATGTCCTTGACCACGCCGAATTTAAGCACCCACATCCGGTGTCAGCAACTCGAAAGTTTGCTCTACCATGATTTATACCATTTCCACTTTCACCTATAAGCAGCGTCCTTTCACGCAGCCTCAAAGCACCTTTCCTTCCCTCTTCCCACAAAAACTTTCTCCGAACAAGGAAACCTGCAGTACTTACTCTAGCTCCGTGCATTTTTGCTTCGTGTACTTAACGATGTTTACCTTAATTGATAACCTGATACCTGAAGCCACTGGAATCCAGTGACTGGATATAGCTTTTCTTACATAATATACTTCATGCGTCCGAAAGCATTTAATTAAATCGCAAAATATATTTTAATTTAGATTTTTCCGAGAGTTCGATTTCCTCTTTTTTCCACAACTTTCACTCATGATTTGATGCACACTTGGCTCACTAGTCAAGTACAAATCCCAATTCGATCTATTGCATGTTTTTGTTTATCATTTTAAAAATAGCTGGTTTGGCGCTCATTCCAAACTCATGACAGTCATATAAACAATATTCTCTGTCCAAGTTCGGCTAGGTTAGCTTCTTTGTTGAAGAATCATGCCCGAACGATCACGCATAGACGCATAGCATGAAAAACCTTCTCATTTGTGGAGGATTTGTGTCTATAGCACTTATAGCAGCACACTTGCAGTTCATAGCCGCATTCAAAATAGTTCAAAATGTAAGAATACATTTGCTAACTGAAATGCAATGCATGTCCTATTTAAAACCTAAATAAAAATGATAGTTTGTATGCAATTTCTAATTAGTCCGATATATGATGGCATAAATAAATGCCATGTATAATAAACCCGTGTATGTATCTACGGGAAAATTTCCGTTAGCAATAAAGATGTGACGATGTGATGTGACTAATAGCCATTATTCGGAGAAATTGGAAAGCGTATTATCACATAAATATTAATTAAGATTATTAAAATTTAATATGGTGGCATTCTACTGTTTACTGATGGGCCTTGAATTTTTAGTCTAAACTGATGCAAGATGCAATGCAAACGCATCAGCAAACATTCCACAAATCCAACAAGACAAGACAGTTGGTCGTAGTCGTGTCGTGGTCAGTCTTCAGTCCATGGAGATTGGAGATGCTATTTTTGTTGCCTATTTAATTCCTTGGCATTACCAACGAGGCGACGGCGCAATTTTACACAGCTAAAAACTAGCTAATTGGGTACCTGTATCCAGCGTCCCTTCAGCAAATGCTCATTCCAAATCAAATTAACTAGCAAAGATTACTTCGTTTTCCTGTCGCTGAAAATCTCGACGTGAATAGAACGAACGGTTTAGGGTATAATCTTACCCTCAACGTGGCTTATGTTGTTCGTTCATAGTTCGTAATGTGGAAGTGCACGTTTCACTATGCAGACAAGAGTAAAAGAGTGAATATCATATCGTCAGCAAAACAAAGAGCCAACAGAAATGAAGAAGGAAAAGGAAGGGTAACGTTGCAATACGGATTATAAGTCAAGTGACGAAAGAAAACGAAGAACAGAACATGTTCAGCATTAGCAGATAGGTAACTCTGTGTGGTAGTGTGGTCTGTATTGGGCTGTGCTTGAATTTGAATGAAATGCACACACAAAAAAGGGCAGCAGCAAAGCAATGTATAAAAGAGTTGCCTATTTGCAATTTACACGACAGAGCTAGAGACACGACGGAAAAATACAGATCGGAGTGAGCTTATATGAGCTACATATAGCATTAATAGCATTTGGATTTCGATAGCTCTCTATACTCTATATGCATATCTTAGCGACTACACAGATGTTTACTGTGTATTGGTCTTGTCGTGATAAAAAAAGAGAAAAGAAAATACAGCAGATATGGAATGAATGAGGCGATATATATAGCACAGTTCTGTAGTTTTAAATCTCGTGAGGAAAATAGCTCTTCTGCTAAAGATTTTAAGTATAATTAATTATTATTTGTGGTGAGGTGCTAAGGACTTGGTCTTGGTGCTTCGATAGTTCGATGTCTTAGCTGCAAGGTCTCCGCCTGGACACTGGAGTGACTTTGAATTGCAAAGCAAAGGGGGAGTTTTCTGCGGGTGGCAAGTGGCAGATGTAATGTAGGAATTTTGCTGGATTTTGATTCAATCGTCAGTGTTTTTTTTTGTTCAAGACACAAGAAGGGGACAATAATACGACGAATAGTTCGTCAGTTATGATTTATGTTTTGTTTAGATGATAAACTGAAAACGTTATTTTTTTTATTTTTAATGGAAAACGGAAGTTTAGTGAAAGGAGGATAGGGGTGAGAGTTTAACCAGACGTTAGACGAATTCGAATTTCTGGAATGATGAAGACGCTTGTGTAGCGTTGAATTTAGCGGAAATAGAATCGTTTTGCAAAAAAAATAAGTTTTGTGTCGTACTCGTCGACCTCGTCGTAATCCCCTATTGTACTTGTAAAGTAGTTAGTGGTTGGTGGCGTGGCTGTTTCAGCAATTTTTAACTCAGTAGCAGCGGCGGTTCGAAGTTTGCCTTAAGGCTTGTAAGGTAGATTGTGTAATTTAGAAATTTTATAGAAGCATACAAGTTAAGTTGGGTTATAGTTGTTAAGTAGAAAATTAATTTTAGATAGGATACAATGTACAATTAATAAAAGTAAAATTAAATTAAAGATAGCATGAACTTAACTAAATTAATCATTGAACTGTGCTCTTCTGGCATTTTCAGTGATGACTAAATGATCTCACTCCCAGTGGATTTGAAATTGTCGACGCAGCCTTTCTCATCGAGGACACGTGTTGGCTTTCAAATTGATGTATTTGTGAGAAATGAGGTAATATAACATTTTTTATTATATTACGATAGCAATTCTTGTTTCTATGGCAATACAGATGGAGATCAAATCAAAACTACAAACCACTCTGTACCATCCATACTATTTAATGTGTAATCCATATCAACTTTTAAAAAGCTTGTATTGCAATGTTGTAAAAATATGAAACATGAGCACAAAGGTTATTCTTGCCATTTATGAGAGGCCAATTATATGAGACATTTATGTTGTTTTGTTTCCACAAGTCCGAAAATGCGAGAATAGGAAAGAAGTAGAGTTTGGGCAGCCTAGATAGAAGAATAGTGGAAAGTTAGTGAACATCAGAAATATTTGCAAGCAAGAAAAGAAGAAAATCTAGAAAACTGAAAAATTGAGAGACAGTAATTATAATCATGGGTTGATTGACAGAGGGTTTGTAACAAAAACCTGGTTACTTTGTCGTACTAGTAAGACTGTTTATGAAATCAAGTCAGACTAGTCAGAGTCAGGTGGCGGTGACGGTGAGGCTGCAAGAAAAAAAATTTGTCCAAGATTCAATCATCAGTCACACATGTCTCCATGATGGGAATGTCGTCATCACAAAGGTCTGCCTTGATATTGATAGTGTAATTCTGTGATTTTCATTCGCTGTCCGTTTCAGACTCAATTGCCTTTTGCTTTCACTTTCCAAAATTCTATTCTTGTTCTAAAATCTTGAAACTTTGCAGTAAACATTTTTTTAAATAGTGAAGTTTGAACTCCCCCGCCTATTTTGTCTCCTGTTGGGTAAAAATTCTAATTCATAAAGTAATTTTAGAAAGCTCCTTATTCGGACCGAAGCAGAAAGAAAACTTTTTTACGTCTTATTGCATGTAGTACTTAAGTACGGTTCGTTGCTCATTACATTTTATCGTCGTAGTCGCTGCGCTGTTGGTCTTCGTCGTAACTTAACTGCAACTTGGACTACTGCTATTTTTCTGAAATTTGAGTGTATGAAGAGTCTTCGTCGAAGACGAACGAGTATTGAGTATTANCATTACATTTTATCGTCGTAGTCGCTGCGCTGTTGGTCTTCGTCGTAACTTAACTGCAACTTGGACTACTGCTATTTTTCTGAAATTTGAGTGTATGAAGAGTCTTCGTCGAAGACGAACGAGTATTGAGTATTAACTAAATAGTGAATAGAAGCAAGCAGTGTGACAAGGCGAGGGTGAGGGATGGCATTTCTGTCAGTTTTAATTTTTATTTCATAAAGTTGTCACTTAATTAATTCAGCTACCGCTAGCTCGGTAAGCTAGGACTTGTAGATAAAAACTAGCATCGAAGCAGAGCACACTACAAACTGATGATAAGATAAGTGTACGAGCATAAGATTGAAATTGAAACTAGACAATTAATAATAGGAAATACGAATAGAATTTTTATTTTTATTACAAACCATATTTGTGTAATATGGTAATCGTTGTCTTTGTGAGTTGAGGTGGTCGTCGTATCAAAACGACTTCTGCTGCTCTGCGCTAGCGCTGCTAATAATTTTTCGTTGCCTCTTCATTGGTAAAAAATGTGGTGGATAAAATGCATGCCATCATCATCACATCATGAAGCCATTTTTTAAAAAAATATTCGTCGAGCTGATTGAGTTTATCAAGGCGAGTGTTTTGTTCGAAATTATTTCAAAAAGAATTTTAACTCATATCTGGATTGACTTTAATACTCGGTGGGAGTTAACACTTTAGCTAATTAAATTTTATTACCAATTGTTTGTACCTTGTGGTTTTAAAAATGTATTAGGCAGGGACTAGGGAGGGTTGTTGATTTAAAACTATAGGTTGAATTAATAGTAGAAACAGAAAATAATATTTATTTAGCACCTTTGCCACGAATTCCGACTTTTGTTTCCTAAGGCTGTTACTGGCGATAGTGGTGATATTTGTAGAAATAGTCACCGAGATTGATATTTTTATTTATTACAAAATAAGACTAGGCTGAGTTTTTTATCATTAGAAAATTACCTTCTTGGCTACCATATGTTATTTTTGTGGGATTTTCAGTGCTAGAGATCAGGCAGCTGAGAGAGAAAATAGAGCCAGAGAGAGAGACCGTAACCGTGAAGCGTTACTGATTAACGTCCTTAGACAACACGCCCAAAACCGAGCAATTGCAGTTAATAATATGGCAAGGGACGAGCATAGAAATTTTCAGAGGAACGACCAGAATACTTCCAGGGGTAGTGGAGGAGTGGGGGGAAGTAACCCTGGAAAAAGGAAATGCCCCACCTATGGCACAGACAGTGTTGAAACATGGGCAGCAACAGAGGTAAGTCAATTTAAGTAATTAAATTGATCTAATTATAACCTTTCACTTTTTCATTCAATTTTTGTAATTCTATAAACTGAAATTATAGATTGAGCAGGAAACTTTCGCCTTTTTGTGGTCACTGAAGAATTATTCGGCATTTAGCGGAGCAGAAGAGGTTAAGTCTCCCGTTTTCCGTGGTGGTCCTAAGAGTAATCATTCATGGTACGTACGGTAGATAAAGATGAAACAGTTATGTGCGATGATAATGCGTTTATTATTATTTACCACCTTGCACTTCTTTTATTTATTCGAACTGCATGCAGGCAACTTAAAATGTGCCCAAAGAAGAAGAGTGAGGAGCAGGAGTTCTTCTCAGTACACCTGATATTGACAGCATTTGGGGATGGAGATACTTCACAAAACCGAAAAATCAAAGTAAGATTCCAAATAAGCATATTAGATGCTGATGGACGCCCTGGAAAGCAGGCGGGTAAGAACCTCGAATATTTAAAATTTAAAACTATTAAAATTTAATTATAAGGAAAATGAAATTATACAACTGACGAATTCTTGTTTCAATTACACTAACATGTTGTGTCATTATTATTATCATCTCTAGGAAGTGCAACTATGAATGTATGTGAATTCAAGAAACTGTCAGTCTGGGGTTACGATAAGTTCATCCTGTCCACCGACTTAGTTAATCCGACTCGCAGATTGGTTGAGGATGATTCTCTAAAAATTCATTGCCGCGTTTGGATTGAAGGGGATCTGAAGCACAAAGTATGCAATGGAGGAGCTGCAAAGAAGAGTTTACCAGAGGAAGAAAAAGTAAAGCGCCGTAAGGAAAAGCTTGCTAATGACTTTGGGAAGATATTTAAGGAGTCTGTGATGACCGATATTGCCGTTACAACTCCCAGCAATGTCTTTATGGCTCATAAAGCAGTTCTTGCAGGTTAGTATAATCTGTATGTTGCTATTTTTATCCAATTATTTTATTTTTGCAACATGGAAATCTAAGCAGTGCTTTTTGACTGTGTTTTACAGCAAGAAGCTCAGTGTTTTCAGCTATGTTTAATACAAACATGGTAGAGAAGGAAATGAATTCAGTAGAGATCTCAGATTTCGAAGATGAAATTGTGAAGGCCATGTTGGAGTATCTATACACCGGCGAAACTGAACTGCTGACTGAGCGGGCACCTGATCTGTTGCAGATTTCTGAGAAGTATGATTTGTCTGGATTAAAGGAAGACTGCGAATACAGCATCGCAGACAATCTGAATGTGGAAAATGCGGCCCAAGTATTGGTTATGGCACACATGTACAATGCCAATCTCCTGAAACCACGTGTCATCGACTATATCAATTGGTATATACTATTCTTAATTATGAGATTTTTTAATTTTTATATTTTAAATTCCGCAGAAGCATCTATTCGTGTATCTATATAGTTATTTCATTTATTTTTACTATTTCCAGTAACAAGGAGGATGTTAAGAAGACCAAGTCTTTTCAGCAAGTAGCTCAGGCTCATGCAAATGTTTTCGTGGACTTGTACTTATCTCAGTAAAAATTCGCATTTGCGTTTTTCAATCGCTAAAATATTAAGTTAAAGTTCTTCAGTCAATAAATAAATTGTACGCATTCGTACACGGAGTTTAAAATGAATTAAGCACGATCGAGCAAGGTCGCAATGTTGTGTAATAGTAATAATATGAAATAATTGGTTAGATGGAGGAACGGAATGCCTCAAAAAAATTTTTCGTAATATTAATGGTTTGTTTCTTTTCTGTGCGATAGGATATATGTAATTTACCTTTCACTTATAAGGTCTGTCTACGGTACGAGTTTTGTCTAAGTAATGTAGAAAAAAATGCGCCGTTTTGTAATATATGAATTAGAATTATGAATTTTGCTTCTATCATGATTGTACAATAGCATTGTATTAACATAATTTTTTGTGCGAGTCTGGTGTTATGTATCAAGGAAATGTGTCTAATCAACTGTGGTGATGAATAAATGAACATGAATTTTTTGATGAATGATAAACAAAGTTTGTTGCTCAAAAATCACAATTAATTATTACCACATTCTTCATATAGGTTCAACGTAGAGATTGTACTATACTTAATTCTTGAGTTGTTAGTAGAAAGTTAAGTTTTCTTAGATACGATAATATAATACATAAAATTAAAATTGAAGACATCATTAACTTAATATACGTCATAGGGCAGTGCTCTGGTATTTTCAGTGGTAACTAAATGATCTCACAGGGGATTTGAAATTGTCGACGCAGTCATTCTCATAAAGAATACGTTTTGGCTTTCAAATTGATGCATTAGTGGGAAATGAGGCACTCACAATTGCAATTTTTGTTTCTATAGCAATACATATTTATGATAAAAAAGCCACTCTAGTAATTAGCTTCATAAAATATGTGCACAAGGTAATACAAAGGTTATTTAAGAATTTTTGAGACTTCATGATATCACTCAGATGTCGGCGTCACTGGTTTCAGGTGGTGGGGTCGAAAATTTTTGTATCCAATAACCAAGGCCAGTCATTCGAATTCATATCTCCAATATGGGAATATGGTCATTAAAAGATATCTGTATTTGTCGCTGCAAAAGCCGGGGAAGCAATCTTGAGAAAATAAGATGTCCCATTTATGGCCCAGACTATGTTGAAACAGAAGTAAGTCGATTCAATTAATTTGAATGAATAATAAACCTCCACTTTTCCATTTAATTTTTATAATTCTTATGCTATCTATGGATTATTTACAATATTTCTGATATGAAATTTTTTAATTGAAATTATAGATTGAGCAGGAAACTTTCGACTTTTTGTGGTCACTAAAGAATTATTCGACATTTAACGGAGCAGAAGATGTTAAGTCTCCCGTTTTCCGTGGTGGTCCTAAGAGTAATCATTCATGGTAAGTTAGATAAAGACAAAACATTACTGTGGTATCATAATGTGATACTTTTGGTGTATTTATTTAATTTGTTAGCATGTGTTTGTTATTATTTAACATCCTATTGTTCTTTTATTTTTTGAACTACACACAGGCAATTAAAAGTGCGCCCAAAGAAAAAGAAATGCTGGCAGGAGTTCGTCTCAATACGTTCTTCTATTGACAGCATTTGGAGATGGAAATACTTCAGAATACAGAAAAATTAATGCCAGATTCCAAATAAGCATATTAGATGATGAAGGAGGTCCTGGAAAGCAGAAGGGTAAAAACCTCAAACTTTTAAAATATTATTAAAATTACGCAGTACTTAAAACAAAAATATGAAGCCGCCGAATTCTTGTTTCGTTTTGTTACATGCTGTGCCATTTTTATTTTCTAGGAAGCGCAACTATGAATGTATGTAAATTCAGAATAAACCATAGTTTTGGTTACGACAAGTTTATTCGGACCGCTGACTTAGTTAACCCGACTCGCAAATTGGTTGAGGATGATTATCTAAAAATTCATTGCCGCGTTTGGATTGAAGGGGATCTGAAGCACAAAATATGCAATGGAATAGCTGTAAAGAAGAGTTTACCAGAGAAAGAAAAGGTGACACGTCGCCAAGAAAAGCTTGAGGTTTGCAATGACCTTGGAAAGATATTCAAGGAGGCTGTGATGACCGATATTGCCGTTATAACTCCTAGCAATGTCTTTATGGCTCATAAAGCAATTCTTGCAGGTAAGTACTAAGTAGTAGTTTAACTTACCTCAAGTTTAATATTTTTACGCAATTATTTTCCAAGTTACTATTAGAAATCTAAGCTTTGTTCCTTAATTGTGTTTACAGCAAGAAGCTCAGTGTTTTCAGCTATGTTTAATACAAACATGGTGGAGAAGAAAATGAATTCAGTAGAAATCTCAGATTTTGAAAATAAAATTGTGAAGGCCATGTTGGAGTATCTATACACGGGTGAAACTGAACTGCTGACTAAGCGCGCACCTGATCTGTTGCAGATTTCTGAGAAGTATGATTTGGCAGGATTAAAAGAGGAATGCGAATACAGCATTGCAGACAATCTGAATGTGAAAAATGCCGCTCAAGTATTGGTTTTGGCACACATGTACAATGCTAATCTTCTGAAATCGCGTGTCACCGAGTATATCAATTGGTACGTCTTTACTTTTAGATTTCAAATTTTACAGGAGAATCATCTCTTCCTTCAGGTATGTATTAATTTTATTTATTTTATTTTCCAGTAACAAGGAGGATGTTAAGAAGACCAAGTCTTTTCAGCAAGTAGCTCAGGCTCATGCAAATGTTTTCGTGGACTTGTACTTATCTCAGTAAAAATTCGCATTTGCATGTTTCAATCGCTAATTAATCATATCAATTCTAAGTCTCATATGGTGCTCTTATTGTTATTATGTACATCTCATTGTTGACGTTGACTGACAACCGGATGCTAGAAGCGGTGGGACTGGGACTATAGCCTAGAGTCCCAGTGTCCCAGTCCCACCACACAACACCAAGTCAAAAATTTTGACTTAGCAAAATAACTTCAAAAACACAACTTTTCTGACGAGTACGTAATCAGTTTTTATTTATCAAGAAGTGTAATTGTACTTCATTAATTATCGTACTGCTAGTAATAATAATTAACCGTATAATATATTAAGAAAACAATGAGAGAGCAGTATAGTAGGTAATTATATCCGTCTATTAAACTTTTCGTTTTTTGTAGGCCGTTGATAAAGCTGCATAAAAATGATTACATTTACAAATAATGGAACTATTTGCTCTCCCCTTCTTACTTCAGTATACAATTAAATAACATGGCACGATAAAATTGCTGTATAAGAATCTTACAGATAATATGCAATCGTACAAGTAAAAAATTAAATAAATTTTTTTCCGGCTACTTTGTTCATTTACAAACTAGAAAAACAAAGATTCGTTGCGTAAGAGTTGTCAACTACATGTACATGGAATAATTATGTAACATTTTACTACATTTTGCCTTAAGCCTATATGAGGTTTTCGTTGTTCTGTTTTTTGTGTTTGCAGA
>JAHZND010005157.1:0-21444 GCA_027744115.1 Acrocyrtus sp. NNG-2020 | reverse complement strand
GAATATCTACAGAAACTACGAGAAATAACTGCATACCTTTGTTTCGACCGCTAAGGAGAAATAAGCGGCATTCTCGAATACGAAGGAATATACCAATTCCCCCTCCGCAAAAGAAGGCATGGTAGGTGCATGCACCCATACTTTCTTTCTTAAGCTCTTGCTGGCAACAATAACTCTAAAATAGGAACAAAGTTAAAAGATCAACAACCAGTTTGTATGAGCATGTTAAATTATACAAGCATTAGAATAGTTTGGTACCTGAGAGCAGAGTATTTCACCGCATATCAGGCACATGGTTGGCACGCGAGAGTCGTGCGAATCACACTTGGAGCATTTGAACAGAGAAACGGAATTAATCAGGTCAGCATAGTCCACGGGAAGATCAATGAGAGGACGAAGAGTTCGAGGCAAGGGTAGTTTAGAAAGGTATTTGAGATTCGGGTCGTTGCTTGACACAGAACCTGCCGGATCTACAGCGATACGCATGGACGGATGACGGGACCACCTATACGAAACACACGCTCATTATTATGACTGGTTTTTAACTAATATATATATAAATAGCATCTATATGATGATGACTTACCTAATGGATAGCTCTGCTATTTCAGGACAGTCAAAAAGCTCGGAAAAACTCTTTGGTAAATCTAAATAACTGACAAGATCATCAAAACTAGATTCTAATTTCTCTAACGCTGGCGGAGGAGAAATCCCGGTGAGGGATTCATAGAACTTGGCACAACACCGCAAGAATGGGATCCTAAAACGTAAAAAACATAACATAACAAATATATAATAATTTAGCTAGCATTGCAAAGCAACTACTCAGACTTTCTACGCCTAACTTACGATCGCTTGCAGACTTCCTCCCACAGCCTATCACAGTCTAAATGTGCTTTGACGATAGGAAAAGTCGCTCGGTTCGAATTTTCCTCTGGCAAGGTCTCGCGCGGCTTTGCCCACAGGTAGAACAAAAGTGATCTGAGCAAATCAACTGTCGTTACGCCACTTCTAGCTGCCTCCACGTCATCCGTAAACAAACCCGCTAGAGGTGTACCCAATTGGCAGTCACAATTGTCATCATGCGGTAACGTATACTCAGCAAGATTGTCCATTGCGATGAGCACCTGACAAATGTGCATTGTGAAAATTATACGGAGGTTGTGATGATCTAGTGCACTTCCAATAGGTGGCTGAATACTCATGCGACCCGGCACCGAGTTTGGAGTAGCTTCCTCCTCATGTTGACTGGCTCCAGCGGTTGATTTGCAGTTTTTGGAGTAGATAGACACATCATAAGTGTGACAAAGAGCGAAAGGCATCAGGTACGTGAGAAAAACCAACGTTCCAAATGCGTCAAGCTCCAAGATGCAGGGGAGCTGGTGTTCTCCATGCCATAAGACCAGCAAAAGAAGCATAAATTCAGAGCGTAGCACCTAAACAGAAAACAATTTAGGTATTTAAGCTTAAAAATCCAAAATTGTATACATAAGCACTTAGCAGTACTTATTCTATTCTACTCATTTACCCAGCAAGTTGGAAAAAATTGAGAATCCACAGAGACCGTGCAAACTCTGGTGAGGAACTTCAGTCCCATTGATCGCCTAATTGGAACATTCTCTCCGAAGAAGCCAATTTTCTGGTCCCGATGGTAGGCTTCAGCAGTCATAATAGTGTACGCCAGACTATGCCATAGGGTTCGATGAAGCTGATAGCTCACCTTCTCCGGGTAGTCATAGTTTTTATCCCTGGCCACAACAAACACTCGTTCCATAAATGTAACCAACTTGTCATAGAACTTGGCATGGAGCCAATTTGAAGTTTCCTGATGCTCAGAGTAGATATGACCATGAAAGATCTCAAGCAGCTCCTCTGCCGGAAATCCACGTCGATATAAACGCTTGATCAACTTCCTCGTGAAAATGGAGTTTTGAAACGGACCCTCGTCAGGAATCTCCTGGTCCTCTCCGACTTCTGCTGCATCATCAGAGTCATACTCGTAAGGGTTGTTATGAGTAAATCTGTCCATAATTTCCATTCCCCTCAGCCAGACCCGGAAGGACAATGAGTGTCCCTGTTTTTTGTCTGGGGGTAGAGTTACGACGGAGTAGCCGATTCGGGGTGGGAAACACTGCCTGGCTCTCTCACTTAGATCTGCTTGTGTTGCTGGTGTAGGTGGTGCAGTTTGTTCTTCCTCAGTTTTCTTCACGGCGGGGGAAGTTGGAAGAGAAGGGAGCTTCAACGGGATGTCTGTAATATCTGGGCTGAGTTCAGCTTTCTTTTTCGCAGGTGGGTTCTCCTTGCTCTCTCCATCATCCCCACGCTTTTGTTTCTCAGCATAGTTGACAATGGGCTGCAGTACGCTTACAATGTACTCCTCCGTAACTTTTTCCGTACTCGGGTATAGCTTGTGAAGGGGGAGAGCCATTGGCAGAGCAGCATTACAAATACAGTCACACATTGGACACAACCACTCCTGCTTGTCCACGTCGAAGCTTTGTGGATGCCTAAGACTTTGAAAGAATGGACTCTTGGCACACTTTTCCCAAACAAAAACAATTGACGCAAATATAGTGTATTTAACTTTATTAGTATTACCGGTAAGGCCGACGACGCTCTTTGCTAATAACTCCCTCAATGTGAGATGCCCAACAGGTCTCGTGCATGATGTGCCCACACGAAGAGACATGTGGTGTCAACAGAAGATTCCTTCTTAACCAAATGTCGGGCTTCTCTAAGAATTCAAGTGACTTGTCTACTTCTTTGGCACGAAGTTCTTCACGAGTTTCGCAAAGCACTGAAGATCGCTGGATAAAAGCAGCCAGGACGAACCTTTTAGAGTTAATACTGAGAGGATGCTCTTCCTTGCACAGAATGCACACGTACCTAGAAATAGTGAATTAGTTGAAATAAAAAGCATTAACGCTCTTCGTTAGTTCCAATACGATTCCCTTACGTTTCGTCATCTTGTCGAAAAGGAGTTTGATTCGGTCCAAGCGCAACAGTCTTTAAATGGATAGGCTCCACGTCCTTCTCATCACAAGCAGCAGCATCTTCTGCTTCATCGGTGGCAAAGAGATCCGCATTCACAGCCATAAATTTTCGTTGAGCTGCCATCATGTTTGCCAACACCTTTGCGCGAGTTTCAGCTGCAAGACGGGCGCGTTTGCGTTTCTCTTCCTGCATCAAATAATTGTAATTTTTCACATTTCATTATGAGTAGCAAGTTGATAGGTACAATTTGTGATTTTATATTTTTTAAAAAATACCTCCTCGTTTGGTTGGATGACAACTTCTTCCTCCATGTGCACGACAGCGTCAGTATCACTGCGTGGTCGAATTTTAGCCTTTTGCTTTCTAATCCACATGATCATATCGTAATGCTGAGCAAGGTGAGGTTCTCTCAGTAGACCATCCAACAAGTCAAAAATTCTCCAGCGAGTACACGCCTCACAAAACTGGAAGAAATGTTCCGGTTCTTTCTCATTTCTCGCTATCTCTTCATTCAGTCCATGGCCAATCAAGTGAAGTACTTTCCTCAAATGAGAGTCGTTGAAAGTCTTAGTCTTTTTCACACTTCGCTGTAGCACCAAAGAGAGCATTTGAAGCAGAACGTCTGACTTTAGAATATTTACAACGAGATTGAAACTGTTTGTGAACGGGGGAAGAGTTGGAGGAGGGAAAAATTCCGGCTCCTTAGCTGCCTTTTTTCTCTCCCGCTGCTTCTCTTCTGCACGAGACATTTCTTCCCGTGTGTAGTGATAATGATGCCAGTCATAGTCTCGGAAATACTCTGGCTTCAGTTCGTAGACATACCCGTGAGTTGCGTTATTCGATTTTTTGAACACGGCAATTTCCTCAATGACTGTTTCAAGACCTGTCTCTCCATTTGTATCTTCGACAAGTCCTTTACTTAAAGCAGAGTGACTCATGGACTCGATGCACAACAGCTGAGTCACTTCTTTTTTTATGCAGTCCTTCTTCGTGACTTTACCCACACCCATCACGTATCTTGCGGAGAATATATTGATAATCAGACCAAGAAATTCACTGAAGATAACACTAATGTGTTTGTACAGATCTTCTTCCGCGTTGCTCAAGTGCTATAAACGGTGGACAAAAAGTTAATATATTAGCCATTTTATTTTTGCTATTGTAAATAAAAGAAGAAAGGAAATCAACTAATTTACCCGTTCATAAAAATTATGATCGGCCCATTGAAACAGGTCAAATCTGTTAAGAACATGGATGAGAAACTCATTCGCTTCAATGAGGCTGGCTCCAATTTGTAGCGCAATAATATCTTTATCCACCATATCAGTTCGGCACCGGACGTTTTGGTAGAAGTAAAGCTGATTTAGCAAAGCGTAACCGTTTCGCTTCCACATCCCGGCATGCACCTATTACAATATATAAAGAATAGCAAAAAGCTAGTAAACTGTGTTTCCAAAAATAATTAAACTATCGGCTTTTAGCTTTAAGAACCTGAGCAACCAAAACTTGAGCTCGCAATGGAGCCTCCAGCAGCATCACTGGCCCCGGTTTGTCTTGAACTTGAAACTCTGGTGAAACAAATTCCAATCCGTACTGCTCCATGAATGAGTACAACCCAGCAAAGAAACGAATCAGTGGCAAATGAATGGACACTGGCTCCGAAGAAATGTCATATTTGTAGCAATTTGCTGCATGGTTTGCAAATTCCTTGCTTTCAGTGTGATTAGTAATGCGTTGGTACTCCAATGCTAGTTCTCGAAGACAAAATCTGCAACAAAAGCGTATACAATGCATGTATTTCAACAGCTTGAGATAAAATAAAAGTACAGCAAATGAGAATAAGCTTGTGTAAACACAATCATTCCAGTACCGGAACGCTCTGATGAAAATAGATTTATTTGTAGCCAGCCATTCCAATGCCGAAGTGAGAACAGGCTGAAGCTTAATCTGAAGGTTAAAAGCGGACTCCCACTCCGGTTCGTACTCCATATGATTTCCAGTTTGACGAGTGACTGCGTCGATTCCCTACGTAAATTTAATCAAAGGGTTAAGCGACCAAATGAATATAAGACATACGAACTTTTGAAACATACCATTTTCGTTACACACTTACCTCCATTGTACATAACAGTTTAAGGAAGTAATCCATTCCCCTGTTAAAATTCTTAATGAGACCTTCAGTCCACGTAGTGGGCGGAATCGTTAAAATATATTTTAAATCTATGACGACAAAATTAGTTCTCTTTAACATGGATCCGTTTCCTCCACGGTCAAATTCCAGCTTCCTCTCTTCAAAAATATAACAAACAATAATAAATGACTATCGCCGAATTCGTTATTATGATTGCTTTAAACAACGTTCATTCCGATTCCTTACAGCCGGCACTCGCAATTATTTACAAGCAAGCAAGCATATTTACGAACAAGGATTGGAAAAGGAATTGCATAACAAGGAAACGCAATGGTTTCTACAAAGGAAAAAGGCTGAAAGCAAGTCAGTTCTGAATCCACCGCAATTGCAAGCAATCACGATAACGATTCGGCTCAGATAAAGGACCAACCAAAAGCTGTAACGTGCCACCGGTCTCTCGTATCGTGTGTATGTCCAAAAAGGTCAACATATAACACATCTTCTTTGTTCTCACCCGGATTTAACTTGTTTTCACATTCTGACATAAGTGTCCGCATGATTGTAAAAATCACATCGTGAAACTCTATCAGATAGTGGGCAATTGTAGGCACAGTGAAGATCTGAACGGACAAGGACGTAACTGAGTAGGGGTGATCATGATCATCATTAATAAAGTCTTTCATTGTGTCAGCGTAGTTTTTCGAAAAAAGCTACAAAAGATAGAATAAAAGTTAAATACCGACTGCAATCAAGTTTCCCTGGAAATAACAACAGTACACATAAAGTAAAATAAATACCACTGCAAACTTCTTTTTCAACTCATAGTCCTTCAGCATTCCCGCAATCAACACGTGATGCCATGTAGTACGAGCTGATTTCCATAATTTGGTATCATTAAGCATTACACCTTCTAATATGCACCGACTAGTGGTTTCGTCCTGTATACCAATAATAATATAATAAATGTTCAGTTGAAAAACAGAAGAGTTGTGCTAGTTTATGACAATAATTTAGTATTTCGCAAGGCAGATTACCATTATGTCCTCGACTAGTTCAGCAAACAGATCACGAAAAGCACCACTTTTTTCTAATAATGTTTCTATCCATTCCACAATCTTCAAGGAGAAGATTTGGTGAGCGACGACATGAGATTGCATTACTATCACTTTCAATGGCTTGGCCCCATTCCGCGAAGTGTAGCGCTCGATAACTTGCTTCGCTTGGTAACATTGCTAAAAAGAAAAAAATAATAGCGTTTAGTTCCATTTAATTCTGAATAAAAAAGTACCTTCTGAATTTATACTTTTCTGAATTATAATTTCTGTGCTACCTGAAACTGATCAATCTTGACGACACATCGCCCTTCCCTGTCAATCATTGTTGCGTAATCAACTGCTTCCTTCTGCTGACACTCCAAAGCACGTTGCAGCGTTGAAATGACAGTATCAAAAGTATGACTCTCGTCGTTGTACAAAACCGTGCAGTACAACTCGTCTTCAAAAAAGTTTCTGATGTGATCAGGAAGTTTACACGTTTCCTCATCGCCATATTCCAAATCCGCAGGGACGCTCAAAGTGAGTTCAAATGTTAGCAATTTGTAGGAATACTCAATTAGAACGCCAAGCAAAAATCGTGTGCGGCGTTGTAACTCCTCGGGCCTTAACTTGCGATCATCTGTACCCTCTTGCACGACAGGTTGATGAAGGGTACAGTACTTGTCCTTTTTCCACGCTTCTTCATCACCGCAATCGCAATAACCACCGCCACTTGATGTCGATATTTTATATCTATAATTAATAATGAAATTGATTAAATTTTTAAAATATCAACCCACAACTGCTTTTACCAATTACTACTTTTACTACATACCGATGTTTATTATGACCAGAATTTTTAAAGCATCCAGAACAAAGCACACAAGTCGGGTCCATACCACAGTCCCGACAACTATAAGTGGGCTCGCCAACCTTGAAGACGCGACCACACAAAGAAGGGCGAGCTACTTCCAAAGCCTTTAATACAAAGTCAGTAAACCATGAGATTTTCAAACACGCAAACACCTAACTTAATTCATAATAGTTAGTTATTTTGAATATTACCTGCATATATTCAGTAAACTCATTGTTACGGTTTAAGAATCCTTCCAGTATTGGAAAAAGCATGGCCTGTGCCTCAGAAGAAGAGCCATCCTGAGGCTGGGATCTATCCAGGGGAGACAAATTCTTTTTTAATTTGTAACAATATGGCACAGCCCAAGACAAATATCGCTTCAGCTTAGCCTCAGTCGCTGCCTCCCCATCCCGTTCGAAAATGATCTGCAGTTGCCGAATAAACTCCTCAGTGTCTTGCATTTCTTCGTCTACAGCCCCAGCTGAAGCAGTCCCGCCTGATGTACTAATATCTGGGCTACTATTTGACTGACCAATGTTCACCACAATCTCCTCTTCCATCCTTTCCTCCTGATTTGTTGAGTCGTCGTCACTCACTTCCATTTAATTACGACGAGAATTTACAACTTCTACCAAAACAGTCTAAAATTCTCGTAATTTTTCCCCTCACCTGTCAAAACAAAAATAAGCATATTACACACTTAAAGTAAACATATGTAATTAAAAATTAAAAGTACTACTTAACGAAACTAAACAAAAACTAGCAAACTTGTCAAGTACCCACGGACAATCTCACCTTCAACCTTTCCCCACAATTTTGACAATTTAATTTAGATTTCAATGCTTTACTTTCCCTTTATTTAACTAATAGCCCACCAAAGTATGACCTAACCAGCTGACTAATATCCTTGTACCATTGATAATTATATACTAACCTCAGTCACAGTTCATTATAACTGGTCTTCCAGCTGCAAACCACTTTTTACTCTTCCTCCTTCAGTCTGTATCACTTTCTACTCTGTCCCACCTGACCTAACTATCACCAATAAAATCGCTAAATATTAATCTCGTAATTCACTACTAAATTCTACCAAAATTACTTTCCTCGCTCTTTCTGCAAGTGACCAGTGACAAGTCAGCAACTAAATGAATAGTAATACTCAATCACCACAGGTCACTCCTCTCCAGTCACGTCACCGCTTTTTATATTTCCTCTTCCACCGCCGCTGCACCGCCGCAATGTGAAGTGACACTCTCCACAAGTATGACCTTTTACTTCCCTATCACCCCTTCAATATCTATCTCCCTTTGCAAAGTCACCAGTAAATTATTTCCGGAACTTTGATTTTTTTTTTTTCAAAATCCTACAAAAATAGAAGTATGTCCACCTACTCCCTTTTTATTCTACAAGTCACATGAATTGTTTTCAAGATTTAAAAAGTAGCAAGAGAAGAAGACGGAGAAAATAAAACTTGTTTTGTCTCTTGAAAATACACTTTTCCTTCCCTCACACTAATATCACCCTTCTTCGCCTTCTTCAGAAGAAGAATGGGAGAGTGTACTGTTATTTCCTCTGCCTCACCAGACACCAGAGCGCACAAGGAAAAATTCTCGAATGGCATGCATCATTGACTATGTATTACTTGCAGTTTTTTTTTCTTCATCTTCTCCTCACTCATAGGCAAAAAGGCAAAGGGAAAAGAAGCACACACAAATACACACTTTTTGAACTCCCAATTTTCTGTTTTGGAATTGCAAAATTGATGTAGGAGAGGGTAGTAGCAGTGCAGTGTGAGTGTAGTACTAATCTTCAGTTTAGGAGAGTACAGTCATTACATGACTTCAACAAAATAGTGTTGCCCAATACGTAAATTGAAGGAAACGAAAGAGCACATCCATCCACTCTTGTGTGTGTGCAACGAGAGAGTAAAAGTGTGGACCAACAAATGCATCGGAATGAATGGGAGATGATTTCGCACTGCTAAAAAAATGGTTGAGGGAGAAGGCTCACGGCTCACTCGGCTGGTGAGGGGAAGGATGAGAATGAGAGGGAGAGGATGTGCGAAGACGAGAGCCAGAGCCTCTGCTGATGATGTGGTACGGAGCGGAATACACGGGAGAGGAGCTCTGATCAAGTGCGGAGAGCACGGCCCTCGCGCTAGAGACTAGCAAAGTTACCTAAAGCTAAGCATTGCTAGTGCGCATAAAGCACAATACGGGAGCTGATGGTGGTGAAGATGACGGGGATAGTGTGCATTTCTCGTTTTCCTGCGGGGCGAAAAACAGGTAGACAGGCGGGGAGTGTGTGGGATGGAAGAATGCGCTATGTTAGTCCGGCCGGTCAGGAGAAACGTCGGACTCTGCTTTAGGAATGGGGATATGCGCGAAGATGCAGGTACGGAGTAGTTAAGGCCCTTCTCCAGAAAGGAAAATGTGGAAAAAGCCAATGGTGAAGAATGAAGATGACATATCTTATAAGAATACTAACGATAATTATTAGTTCATAAACGAACCTGGCAGTAGTGGATAAAGAATTAATGTTCGCATATCTGTCGTTATTGACGTCGCTACAATACATTTGGCTAATTTTTGTTAAGTTGTTAGGAATAAGGAATTAATTATCCATTGTAGTATGCAAATCACTACAAATTACCTGAAACTTGGAGAAACTGTTGCTACCTTTGTTGTAGTTCTATTTTTCACCTGTGTCGTCCAATAAAGTCTCGGCTGTGATTTTTCCGCTAGATCCAGCTAGTCACTAGTCCTCTGAAAGTCTGAAGTCTGAACTGAAGTGTGTGTGGGTTGGATGAGTTTGCTGAAAATTTTCTCCACGCTACTTTACAACAGCACGGTGGTGTTATAGTGCTAAAAACAGCAAGCAAACGTATGTACATATGTTTGCAATATGCTGCAGAATAGGAGAATGAGAGTGGAGTTGGGCACTTTTGGGTGTTATGTTGGGAGAGTGAAGGAACCGGTAGATGAGGCCAAAGTAGGAAAGAACGGTTTAGCATAGCATCTGTCAATGATGCAAATAGCGGCTGTGTCTGCCGTTGTAAATGGCAAAAAACGGTTGCGGTTGACAACCAAACTTCCTCCAGCGAGTTTTCCCGACTTGCTTGTCGTGAGTGTAATGTTTGCATGCTAAACTCCTTCATCCTTGAAATCGCGGATGCTGTACTGGAATGACGTTGTTGCCAATTTAATGCTATTAAAACTACGATCAATCGCAACACTCTGAAGAAGCGGATGTGCGTAGGTGTATATGAGTATATATATATGCACTGGTTGATGAACATTTCAATTGTAAAAGATAAAAATAGCTATAGCTATATTATTAAATTACATAGTGACCATAGGAGAGTTGCAGTTTTTTTTTTTTAATTTCTAGTTTAATACTTTTTTCGTACATAATATGCCAATCATTTTATACTATAGATTATAAATAATTGTAGTACGACATAAATGCGCATTTTCTACAACTTTGGCATTTGGCAGAAATTTGAGTTCCTGTAGAAATAATTTAATTAAACGTTCTCTGTATATTCAATTCATTCACTATACAACTTCATATACAATCGTTAGAAATCATTACATGCGAGGGTGACTTATGGATTACACCTAAACTGTACTTCTTTTTTGTGGTAGTAAAGATACGCATTACAATAAATTAATAAGCTTACACGACTAATTCGCTCGAATCAATTTCGCTTTTCATACAAACAGAAATACTGAAAGATAAAAGTTTCAGCTACCTCATAATATAGACGAGTTCAACTACTTCCTCTGAATTCTATGAAGTGTGAGTTATTAGAAAAAAGAGAAGAGACGTATTTTCATTTTTCCAAAGCACCACAACAAATTTCAAAGTTAAATATAAAATTCATAACAAATATGCATTGCAAATTACATGACAAGATTTAACCAATTGTGGACACAGTCTGAAATATATTTTGTCTAGTTTTACTTCTCATCTAACTAAAACACTGAGTTGATAAATTATAACGTTTTATTCAAGCTGTTGCAATATAGTCCTTAGGATCCAAGCTGACGTGCGAATCTAGACTTGTGGAATCTGAATCATTGCTTTGTGGCCCAGTATAGTTGGCAGCTTCTTGCAGCCTCATTAGCATATTCATCTAGAGAAAGGTGAAAAGCTCATTTAAATTCAGCAATAATATTTAAACGCCAGTTTTCATGATTTGTAATGCAGCTGTGTCAAGTTTTGACAGCTTACCAATGGATCCGTATCACCCATCGTATCTCCGCCGTTGCTACTGCAGCTACCTAACTTGCTCCCACCGTTTCCCACAGCATCAACTGACTTTAAGCCAACATCTTCAGCTCGAATTCTGGTAGAAAAATAAAGTTTATGATTATTATCGGTGGTTTAGCTAGCTGCTGCTAGGCGTCATTTACAAGAATGAGTTAGTTAGTATAAAGCCGACTGCTCACCCCTGTAAGGATGATTTTCCTGTATTTAGCGCAACTTGCTGAGACCAGGGATACGTCAGAAGTAAATACTGGGACGGATCCTCCCATGTAGCTTTTTTGCCATACAACTGCAGTCCTTCCTTTACAGCTTCAGTTAAATATGGGACAACGGAATAATGCCACAAGTCCGTAAACCAAACTTGTGAGTTGGCAACGTCCATCGGGCAAACAGCGGGTGGTGGCGCACTAGCGGACTGTGTCATCGTCCCTATTATCACGGGACTTGTATACTGTTCTGACTGTTGGTGCTTTCCATATGAGTTGAGAAGGACGCCGTTGAACACTTCTCCCAAATTCTGGATTTGATGTAAGTTGTCAAGGATTATCACAGAGGGCAAGTCAATTCCAGCAGCCACGTCACATTGTTCTACCAAGTTGTTCAAGTACTGACGCAGCTCTTTGCTATTTTTGTGATCTGCGCTAAAGCTTGCAATCGCCTCTGGGCAAGGATCCTTACCAGAGCGAGCTACAATGTATTCACCTAGCTTCCTTGCAAGGAAAGACTTTCCCGTTCCGCTAGGGCCACATATGATGATTCTGCCATTATCGCTGAGTAGACTCATGTATCTCTGTAGAACGGATTTTGGCACAAGAGATTCAAAAGCAAGCGCATCTAGAAAGCCCATAAGAGCTCCTCTCAAGCAAACTCGGATTTTTGTAACGTCGCCGACTAAATAGCCACATGGTAGGAGCTCCGGTGGAGTTCCATCTTTTGTTCGTAGAACTTCTCCAACAGCGTAGCTCAGCACAGAGTCAGCATTCAATCCCAGACTTGATAGTGGATCGATGCGCATCAGGTAATCCTGCAAGTGTAAATCACAAATAAGTTTGAGTTAAGGATTTTAAGAAACGCTTAATTAATAGTACAGCTCTATTCTAGCTCAGACAATAGCAATAGTTTTCTTACTTTGAAAGCTCGTCTCACGAGAGTATCCAATGCATCCCATTTTGTTTTGTTGCTCACACTGATTGTTCCAATAGTGCATTCTTGTGCTGGAAGGCCCTCCACTGGGCTTATGTAACGCTCGTATGAGCCATGGGAGCCGAGGTAAACTGTGACTATGATCCGTTTTCCCTCCTTTTCAGTCACATCTCCAGTTAGAAACAATTCTAGCGTGGCGGATGAAGGAGGAGGTACTTCTGATGCGCTTAAACGTCTATCAATGCTATCGGACGTGGTCAGTTGGAGAGATGTTTGAGATGACGTTAAGGATTTGCAAGTGACCATTCGTTGGAGTCTCTCATTATCTTGCTTAAGAGTTAGCATCTCATTCTGCATTCATAAAAGAATCACTTCAAATTACTAATTTGAAATTGTTAACCAATATTATTAGCGAAGAAAGAATAACAAATATTGATTAGTGACTAAAAGGTTTGAACATGTACCCTCATTTTGGTCACAGTTTCCTTCATTGACTCTAGTTGATGAGCACTAGTTAGGGCTTCAAGTCGTATGTCCGTAAGAACCATTTCCTTTTCACGGAGTTGCTTTCGCAGTTCATCCATAGACTTGTTTTCCTCCCCGTGTTCCTCACTAAGACTGTACAGCGAAAAATTACATATTAATTATTGTCCTTCTAGAAGTTTGGAATATTCATCAGAAAACTTTATAAATTATTTATTTTGACATTACCCAGAAGAAGATCCCTGTCTAGACCTTCCATCGTGACTGACAGTGGCACCACCGTTAGACCTTGGTGAGTGAGAACCCGTACTCATAGAGCAGCCAGATTGATTTTTTCGTCCATCTCCAGTAGGAGGACTTAGCAAGGGCGATGTTGGCATAGAATGTCCTATGGTGCTTCCCCCATTTTGCGGATGCAAGTGATGATGGCCTGGAATGGTGCGATGGTTCCCTTGACTAGTTTGACTGAGAGGAGAGCCATACTGGGACAAATGTGAACCATTATAGTCGCCATTATACGGGCGCATTCCATCATCACCTTGCCCGTCAGGACTGGTATCGTTTCGAGATTTGCTCTTTGACCTTGAAAATGCCTTTGTAAATGAACTTCTCAGCTGCAAAGTGAATTAAAACATTCATTAAAATAAGATAAACTTTAAATCTTTAAAGTAACCTGGATAACTATACTCTTCATAAGACTTACCCATCCTTTCCCTTTTGCATTCTTTTTCTTTGAGCCAGGGCTCTCAGGTGTGGTAAGATTGGCACTATGCGTTGGCGTTCCCGACGGAGTCATCTGAACCTGACCGGAAGGACTAGAAGTATGTGAATGGGAAGCACCACTACACGCTGAGGAAATGGAGTTTATGCTGGACACAGAGTCTGCAGATAATTGCCTTGCCATTGGGCTTTCCTCACAGCCTCCCATTTGGGCAACAGTCAATCCAGCTTCTACACTCTGCTTTCTCAGAAGGTCAATAGTTTGTTTTAGCTCCGCCAGTTCAGAATCCTTCTGCTCAGCGGTGAGGGTGAGATTTTGAAGACGTTGTGTCATGTTCGACAGCGACTGCTCAAAGGCTGCAACCACGTGAGCCTGAAAAATTAAAGAAAATTTACAACTTTATTAATACAAAGCCGAATCAACTCTGTAGGATCAATTTTTTTAAACTTCTGCTGTTCTTTTATGATCAAAAGATTACTCCAGCTGCAATTTAGCAGTATGCAAAACCCATGCCATATGCTACCCAAGCACGCAAACCATATAAAACAACTTTTTTCTCTCAAGCACACAGGTAAACCATTTTTCGTCATTGCCAGCTCTAACCGTTACTAATTGATGAGATGTGCCATCTTTTCAAACAATTTGCAGACTATTACGCCGCAGATTGTAAGTGATTAGACCGGCCATTCACTTTCACTCAAAACATCCCAATTTGCATTTTTGACTCCAAGCCACCAACAGTTCTTGTTTGAATCTTTGCACGCAAACCCGTAATTTTCACCGTAGGGCCATGTGGACAAATGCTACCAAAATTCCAGTGCAGAGCAATAGTTGAAGCTTTTTATTAGAGAAATGATAGTCCATCTAAAGAACGAGTCTATGGCTACCTGACCAGTTTCAATTGTTTCATATCAATGCATAAACACGCACTGTCAACATATTCAGCTGCTTTTTACGTTGCGATACCCAAAAACATTGAAATCTGGCGGGTGGCAGGTGTTCTCGCAAAAATCTGACAGCTGGCCATTTTACATACAATCATTAAACGCAAATATCTGCCCCTAGTAGCCTTCATTTCAGAACTAAGCAATTATTCTTCTTGCAAATGACATAAAGCTTCTAGAAAGCGATCAGAATGGACACGAATCTACACCACTATCACATAGATCTCTTCAAATAAATAAAACTATCGTCGTCGAACTTGGCAGAAATTGTCCTTTCTGAAAACTCAACAACTCACTCAACCCCGCTATTTCTTTCTACAAACATATTCAGTTTTTTATGTGCAACAACTCTGGGTAAGCACGGATTAAATATCCACTTCCTGAAACGCAGTAAAACGCTTTCACAGCAATTATCCATTATCCTTCCTAGTCATCTACTCAGCTGAAACAGCCAGTCGCTTCACGACTGCTGCAATTTAATTGCTGCTCAAGGCAAAATCATTCCTCAAAAATGACGCTTACGACTACGCATGAGAGCTTCCACACATTGTCCCACAGGCATTACATCTTTTTATGAAAAAGTCATTAAATTTTTTAAAATTCCATTTTCTTCTCCACTTCTAACTCAAAGTTCAAGTCGGCTCTGCATTATCATTTACCATCGAAAATTGCGTTTATTCCAATTACACATTGAGGAAGTTCAAACATTTCTTGTTCTGTGAGCACAATAAAAAAAGAGAGAAAATCGCATTCGCAAAGGAAACCTAATTAACATGCTCATTTGTTTCCCGCGACCACCCACCAAATTATACAGCTAGCTGCCCAAGCTAAATTGAAAATATCAAGTAATTCCACTATTTTCTGCGAAATAAAATCTACTCAATTCACTTCTTTTTTTGCAATTGCCTCAAGCTATTCATAGCATCATAACAAAGCCTTGCAAAAAATCACACAAACTATTTGCAATAGAATGGCAAGTGTCAAGAGAATGGGACCGCGCCTGAACAATGCATCAAAACCATCTACAAATAAATATTTATAAATATTATTTTCAGTTAAAAAGTACATATCAGCTGCGCGTAAGCTTCACGCCAGGCGGGATGATGATGATATCAACAAAAAATGGAATTGGAGTCGTACCACTGCATCACCCTGAAATAAATATACCTTTTTTCGCAATAACGCAACACGTAGCCATGCACGACTCCACAAAAGATATCAACTTAAACTAAGCTACTTCGCTTTTTTCAATATTGCGCCACCAAAAATATTTTTTTTATTACCATTTTTACTACTCAATCCCAACAGCATTCTTGTCATATCAGATCTATAAATATTTATGTACAAATTACTTTCATCATCAGGCATAATAATTTATTAGCTTGCTCAACCTCACCAGCAGTACTTGACATGAGCTGCGTACACTCTTATCTTTCAACTATTTTCATTACCATGGCTACCGACAGTTCAAATGGCTATTTTATGGCACACCGTCGTCGGCGTACCAAATATGGCAAAAATGTGACAGAACCATATTTTACGGAATGTAAAAAAATCCAAAAGAAATTAATAATTTCCCACTCCCTGGCCGTAAAGTGGCACGTTTTAGCATAAACAATGTATGGATAAGTGCCAGATTAGAGATTACGAAATCACTGCATCTGCATTCTGCATCCGCAACAACAATATTTTTTATTTCCCTGCATAATTCCTCTCCTCGCCTTTTTCATCCGTGCTTCCACTGTGGAAGCAGCAAGGATTTTTTCAGATATATTTTTTTTTCTCCACAATTCATCTCATGGAAAAGCCGGCAACATAATTTTACGAGAGAGTGAATGAGTCAGCAAACTTTTTATGTAATCCATCAACCTCTCAACTCCTTCTGGAGAATTTTTTCTGTTGTTTCATTTCTCACGTTGCTCTGCCACAATGAGACTTAGTTATTATTGAATCTGACGAAAGAAAAGGAAATTGTGACGAGAGGAAAGTGCACTCGGGGTTTTTGTGGTAGCTCCAAGTATAAATAGAAACTTGAGCTTCACTTCATCCTCCCAAACCCAATCCCAGTCTCCGACCCACCTACAACCGCAACAAGAATAAAAAATATATATTTAACGTTGAGGTGATGGGATGATAAGTCTTCTCAGAGTTGTTGTGTGCACTGGTAGTAAGCAAGTAATAAAATCCTTTCAGCACAATATTTCCTTTACAATTTTGCCTTGTCAGCAGCGGGCTTCGACTAAAAAGTTGTAGATAAAGCTGAGTTTGAGGTTGAGGTGGAGAGGAGGTGGTGCTGGTAGATCATACTCTCAGGGTTAAAAATCAAAAGAATCTTTTGTTTTTCACCTCTTTTTTTCCCTTCCCCAATTCCTATCAGAAGGAACAATGAATGTAAGTGCAAGTGTGGAAATGAGGTGTGGCTCACCTACACCATCCACCATCATCTCACTTGCCAGATATTATTTTAGACCAAAACTCGTCCTTCCCTTACTCTCCTCCTCAGCTTCAAGCTTTTTTACACAGATCTTTTTTTTCTGCCAGTACGCAGCCCATTCCAGCAAATTAAATGCCACTTTCGTCATTGTCCTATAACAAAGTATCGTTTAAAAAAGGAGTATTTTGCATGCTAACATATTTTTTTGTCCTACAAGGAGTCAATTCACGCGTGCAACCCAGTCATGAATACTTCATGATGATAAAATACTGATCAGGATCACGACGTTGCCGAGGAATCCTCTCTGCGACGCGATTCCCAGAGGACGATAAATATAAAATGTGTGCCATAACACACAGTTACCAGAAAATCGTTTTTTATAGATATCGTTATAAAATAACTTTAGATTTTAGATTGTCTAGTGATGAGAATATGTCGAGAGAGGATGAAAAAAAGGGACACGGAAATATTTACAACAGAAGCTGTAAATTATGACATGTCTGAAGACATTGTGAAATGAAATATACTTGAGAAAAAAATATATATATTAGACGAGACAAGAAACATTATTATTTTGTGACTTCGTGACCAGATTCAGCCCTCTCAGTGGAAGTAGCGAAGCGGTACAAGTACACTAGGATGACTATTTTTTCACAGAAACCCATTCCCATTTAGGAACTTCAAGTCCCGAAACCAGCACAATTCCGCTGCCTTATTGCCACCGCAAAGTTTACAAGAAATGATTTTCCTTAGAGTAAATCCTCCATCCACCACGTTTAGGGTACATCAGTCAAGTGCATGATTAAGCAAGGGGAACAGTGGACGGAAACGAGACGCCAATTTTTATTACTTTTTTTTCTGCCCTTGTTGTAGCCACAACCGAACGAAAAGCTGGTGCTTCTTTAGACAACAACCGATCATTTTTTTTACTCAGATGCTCCTCTTGTTTTCTCCTTTGTCTGCAGAAATTTATTTCACTCTCCGTTCCATTAGCTTCAAATCTACATTTTACTTTTAAGATGTCCATTGAACGCTCTAAATATTGCTTCCCTAAGAAGAACTGATTGACTCTAGTAGAGTAAACAGAAGTCCTTCTCTTCTCACACTCAGGTACAAATTTGTGGTAGCCAACCTAAGAAAAAAGTGAATGTGAAGAGGTAGTTCCTCAGTTTACTTAAAATTTATGAAGCTCTGTCGTCCATAAAAACCATTACATAAAATAATCAGGGGGAGTGTCCAGTAGGCCATATCATCATCTCCTGCTCATACATACTTTTCGTATTATGTCAGGAGTCTAAAGAAGTCATCCATTTCTTGGCAGAAAAAAAAATCATGATTTGATTTAAACGCAGAAAAAAGGTCCATAACAAGAAATGGAGGGCTGTACATAAAGACCACATCACACAATCCAAACCACCACCATCAACAAAATGAGCACTCTAATCCGGGTATAAATTTGCGGCTTTAAATTTACTAAAAAACGAGCAAGACCAGCAAAAAAAGCCAGCAACCACACCATCATCGCCAGCCAACATCCACCCCATTTTACGCATTTACATATAGGTATGCTCACATCACAACAAAAAATCTTTTTTCCTTCCTCCTAATAAAAGCCTTTTCACCCAATCCCCCTCCCCTCATCTTCCTCAATTCCATTATGTTTCTGATTTATCAAGGGAAACAAAAAAAACAAGGAAGAAGATGAAGAAAGGCCTTTCATTTCATATCATTAACATAAATAGTGCATTAGTACATTCCACCCAACGCATGTTCTCCTTCTCCTTCCTAAATAGTCAGAAAACGTACAAAAAAATCTATTCTATTCTTAAGAGGTTCCTACCTAAATCCCAAACAGTTAATATGACGCTGCCACAACGCTGATCAATACTGACAGAAACGCTTCTCTCACATTCTCCCGTTAAGCCTGATCACGAGAGGATAACAAAATAAAAGTCCTTCATTCCATTTAACAACAATTTTCCAGGCATTCAGCACAGGACAAAAGAGCGCAAATCAGATTTGTGAGCAGGCTCTGGCTCTGTGTGCTCACAATAGCTCATCAAAAATCATCACATCACTGTTATGATACGACCTATTCATATAGACACGTGAAACTGCCAACTGCCCTCTCTGCTACGAAACTCACAGTGTCCATTTGCGGCCTCATTCTTCTCGAAAACTTATATAGCTCCGTTAGGTTAGATTATATTTTCTCTCATCTTCCTTTTCCTTCCTTCTGCTTGCACATTTGCTTAGCACTTTGCCCAAGAAAATGAAAACATTCTTTACATAGTACATTTTCTTTGCAGCAGCATATTTTTGTTGCTTAGTCGTCAAAAAGGGTTGTAGCAGGAAGGCGACAACTCTCAAGATGACGTCGCCATCATCATCAAGGAAACGAAGTACAAAGTTAAGGGGATAATGAAGGATGATTGTGTTTTCTGTATTGAATATTATCGTTACACAGCCACGCACGCACATTAAATGCTGATGGGGATGGAGTAAAGGGAGACAGGAATATTAACGGGTTGAGGGCAATGTAAAGTCATAAATTTTATCCGCCGCGTTTTCCCTTCTCTTTTCGCCTCCCTTCTCTCCTGCTCCTTGCAGCAAAACAGAAAATATGGAAATGAAGGGAGAAAAGGGAGCAGAGTATAACGACTAACAAGGAAAAGCGTCCTCCGTTTCCTTCCTTTTACAAATAAGCACTAGTCGTAAAAATAAGAACAAGATTGAGCATACGGAGCACGCTGTTTATTTGTGAGGTTGTGCTGGTACTGGCTAAGAAGGTGGATTGGTGGCAACAAGCTGTACTCACATAAAAACCGTTCTACCGTTTCAGCCGCACCATGTGCTGAGTGGCTTTGGCCAGCCAGGCCACTTCAATATTATAACGGGTTACTGCCGTCCCCGCCGTCATCATCATATCCGCCTCAAGGCTAAGACGCCTTACTGATCCAGTTGTTTCCTTTGGGTAGTAGTTATAGTAGCCACCCACCCACGTCCACATACTCAGCTATTTTTGACCATATTGCACTACTGCCAATATGCCACTCGCCGCTCTTGGCAGTGAACTTGATGAATGCTCTTGCCCCTTGCACCACTAAATGCTCGAGCGAGAAGGAATATTAATGCCCGTTCCCACAGCCAAGAGTCAACACACACCAACTCTCACCTTTCCTCCTTCCATTTCTTGGCAGTGAACTTGATGAATGCTCTTGCCCCTTGCACCACTAAATGCTCGAGCGAGAAGGAATATTAATGCCCGTTCCCACAGCCAAGAGTCAACACACACCAACTCTCACCTTTTCTCCTTCCATTTCCGATAACATACCAATAACACAAATTTCTACTGTGGCCACACCATTCTCATCGCACTAAAATAAAATTATCCGACCAATTGTGATCCCTTTTTTTAGTAGGAAAAAAAAGTCGGAATGAGTAAGCTGAAAGAAGGGGTAGAAAGGTAGTAATAATTATCTATATATTTATAAATGCCACGGTTGCATTTTTTTCTCCAATTTCTCTCCTCTCACTCCATAAAGTCGTGTCATATCAGGATTTCAGATCTAAAATGAGAAGTGCGTGACTGCGTGAGTGAGTCCAATGAATGGGGTTTTTAATGCGTGTACGCACTCTTCTTCCCTTCTACCTCTCCAGTATAATTTGCTTAAGCACTCTGAAAAAATAAGCGATGATGGTCGTGAGGATGAGGAGGATAAAGGTAATTGCGATAGCTTGGTGGGGTACAAAACATAAAAAGAACTTTAAATCCCAAGTTACAATTTTGGAAAGAGGGTGGGAGTCTGATCAATGATGTTGATGATGAGGAAGAGAAGACAGAGAGGGGTGGGTGGAGTACTAACTGGAACTGGATGGTACATGGATTCGGTTACAACATTTTATTTTCTCGCGGTAATAATAGCTCGTAATAAAACACAGGTAGAGTTACATGATACACCCAGGACCAAACCGGTGTAAATAATATGACGGTTGGTGGCAGCGTTGTACAGTTGATGGCGATATGATGAATGATGATGAGCCGAAATGGAAATGAAAAAGTGCATCATCGACAACAAAACTATTCAATTTTTGTCTCTTCACTTCCCACTTTCCATCCGCATCAATGAACGAATGGACTGATCATATTTAACTAGCCGGAAAATGGAAACTGCTCAACTTGCACTTTTTTAGTTGACTTTCGACTTGGAAAAAACGAATTTTTTAAAAAGCCATAATTGGGTTTGCACAGGAAAGGAATTGTGCTGGCATCAAAAAACCCATGGAAAGCCATAGTAGAAGGCCCCATTCTATATATTTTTAAAAGGCAAAGTAACAGACCAGCATAATATTTTGGTCTATTTTCGTCTTACAAAAAATAAAAATGTAGGTAGGTACACACATGTACACTTTAGGACTCCTTTTCCATGAG
>JAHZND010005156.1:0-20013 GCA_027744115.1 Acrocyrtus sp. NNG-2020 | reverse complement strand
CTGTTGGAATCAGCAGTTACAGAGTGGAACTTGAATATTGAAGAAAAGTTGAAATCTTACGATACAAACTCTGACACCGGATTCATATTTATGGTTGATTTGTGGTTTCCGCCTGAAACCCATGACAAGCTAGATCCTTTAGTTCCAGCTCCATACAAACGGAAGGTTTATTTTGAAGAGTTATCTCAAATACAACGCGAATATGCTGATGCATTGGACATTTCTCCATCAACAATACAACATGAAAAGTTACTTTCCGACTTTTATCCTCGTAAAGATTATGTGGTCCACATTGCTGCCCTAAAAACTTATGTTCAGTTAGGGGTAAAAATTAGTCGTATAAGTAGGATACTAACTTTTAAACAAGATAATGTGTTTGAACCATACATGCGGTATAATATGGAGAAACGAGCAGAGGCGAAATCATTAATTGCAAAAAATTTGTACAAAAATTTGTCAAATTGCATTTTTGGGAAATCCATAGAAAATAAACGTAACCATCAGAATTGCAAACTTATTCGGGATTCCAAACAGTTTCAAAGATATCGTAGTAAGCCTACTGTCAGTAGGATCATACCAATGACATTGTTTGACGGGTCGGACGGTGCATTGGTGGTATATCGCAAACTTTCTGTATATCTTGACAGGCCTACACAAATTGGTTTTGCAGTGTTGGACTACTCAAAGGCACATATGCAGAATGGGTATCATAACTACATAGCCAAAGTTTTTGATGGGAGACAAGATTTGTTAATGACAGACACTGACTCGTTAATTTTTAATTGCAAATCAGAGTGTCCATATACTGAGTTACAAACTATCAATAAAGAAATTATGGATATGTCCTGTTATGATAAAAACGATTCATTCTTTGGTCGATTCCATTCCACCATTAATGCCAAAGTCAGTGGATTCTTGAAAGATGAATACGAATCCTCATTAATTTACAAATTTATAATTTTAAAACCAAAAATGTATAGTATGCAGTTAGTTAAGCCTGGTGGGACTGNCATTCTTTGGTCGATTTCATTCCAACATTAATGCCAAAGTCAGTGGATTCTTGAAAGATGAATACGAATCTTCATTAATTTACAAATTTATAATTTTAAAACCAAAAATGTATAGTATGCAGTTAGTTAAGCCTGGTGGGACTGAAGTAAAGACAAAGTCGAAAGGAAAGGGGGTTAAGACAAGAGCTCTGTTACGACAGTCAATGTTTAACGACTTTGAACATGCTGTGTTGCACCCATCTCAAAAAGTATTTCATTATACTAGCATTCAAAGCAAGAAACATCAGGTATATACCACTGCACAAACAAAAAAAACGTTGGATGCTTTATGTACAAAGAAATACTTTTTGTATGATAACATAAATTGTATGAGTTTCGGTAATAACAATATAAAACTGTATGAATGATTCAAAAAGCATTGTAAAAATGTAATGTAAGAACAATAAATAACTATAAAACAAATTGTCGTCTGTAAAACTAGTCTTAGTATGTGTTGTCATTTCATAGCATACAAAACCACATCCATGTTTCATTGATATCATATCACTCGGAATTCAACATGGAATACGAACATAGGATTGAAACACCAGCCCGTATTTTAATGTGTGGAAGCAGTGGCGGGGGGAAAAGCTGGCTTACCAAAAAGATTCTATTGCGTCATGATGAATTATTCACTGTTCCAGCGCATCAAATTATATGGTACTATATGCACTCGGACCCCACTCTTGAGGCTGAACTAAAAACAAAACTCAGCAACATTGAATTTGTTTTGGGGTTTCCGTCAAACTTCGACAATGACGAACCGGAAAAGCATCGCATAATTGTGTTGGATGATATGATTGGCCATTCTAATAACAAGGAATTACAGGAATTGTTTATTCGTAAGTCCAGGCATGACAACACAACAGTGTTTTTCCTAACACAAAATGCCTTTCATTCTGGTTTGCGGACTGTGAGTTTACAATGCAACTATATATTTTTGCTGAACAATCCTCGCAATGCCGAGATCATTGCTCGTTTCTCAAGACAACTACGACCAGACGGTAAAGAGTGCCCGATATTAAAACGTGCATATGAAGACATGTCAGAAAAACAGTTTGGATACATTGTGGTGGATCTTTCACCGAAACAAAATAATAAAATGAGAATACGAAATAGCATATTTCCTGAAGATACTATTGTTTATTTAAAAACTTGAAATTAAATGAATAAACATGAATAAATATATTTAATAATTGTAACATTGACATTTTTCATATGTTGTTTCACATTCTTCACAATCTGCAGTTTCATCCTTTTCTTCAATATCCTGCATTTGTTTCTTGTCACAATACTTCTTAAGGTATTCAACATTGTAACACCTCGAATGTGCTCCCCGCAGCATTTTTCTCAGTGTGACGACACTCAGGCGACTTTCAAACCAAACTTCGGTAAGTCGGCGAAGAATGTACTTCATGTTTGCAACCGTCATTGGAAAGTTCAAATCCATTTGTTTCCCCTTGTATGTCGACCGTCTCAAATAGACCATTGGAATTGGTGGATCCGAAAATGAATGACCCCACACACTAAGACAAGTCGGTGGTTTCTGTTATAACATAATCGAGATATTAATATACAAGCTTCAATTTATAAAAAAACAAATTTTGTTACTGCTGAACATCTCAATTATGTTATACCTTAAAAACTTCTCCAAATTTGTCGATGGGAGCATTTTCTTTATCCTCTTCATTTTCCACAGAATTGTCTGGGTTGTCCTCTGTTTTCGATTTGTTTGGTTGATTATCCGGTCTAGATGGAACGTACCCAGTATTCAATTGAAGAGATGAAAATCCCCATGGATTTGGATTCTCTTGGTACGACGTTGGAGACTGAATCGGGTACGGAGTATCCCGATTCAATTTCAGCTTTAATGGTTTGAATGACATGATTAGTCTTTTTTTAAACTGGTGACTTGGTCAGAACAAGAAACTTTACTTTTGCTGTCTGAAACGCGTGTGTTGACTTTTGCTTCTGTCTTCACTGTATTTATATGCTTTCTCAAAATTGGATTCAACAATGTAGCAGTTTTTTCTATTCTCAGTTCAAACCTATACCTATCTAGTGCTCTTTGCATACCATCAGGCTCAGATACTTCAGTGGGTGTATAATACAGTACTCTTACCATGTCTGCAAATTCAACCCGACGACGATGCATCCTCTTGGTGTGTTTTATTTCAAACTTATTTTCACTCGTTTGATCATCATCATCTACTTTACAGCATTGCAACGACTGTAACAAATCAGTCAGACACATTTTCCAATGTGACTGGTACGAGTTCCCTTTCGTAAAATCCTCGCCGCAATACAGGATGCCCGTCCGGTTGTATTTTGTAAGTAACAGGATGCGTGCGGTTTACACTGACAATTCGATGCTGCGTTGCACTGAAATTCTGAGCATATCCTTTGGTAAAAACGGGTTTGTCTAACATTCGCAAAACAATTTGCCCAACAGAATACTTTGCTTTTCTTTTAATTAATTGCTTGTGGTCACCATACAAAACAGTCCATATATCCCACTGGTTTTCCTCGTTCACGTTGGAAGGAAATGTTTTGATAGATCGGTGATACGTGTTATTATATATGTCCACGAAACGTTGCAAATGCTGAATGAACCGCTTTGTGTTGTTTTCACTCATGTACTTTATTATAATTGAAAAAAATGTTCTATTGAAACGTTCACTTATAGACGATTTGATGGGTGTTGTAGTCAAGTACTGTTTTATTCCGTACTCATCAAGTATAGCACGAAATGGACGGGATAGCAACTCAGCACCACGATCATGATAGATCGATCCAGGCACTGTCCCCGCCTTTTTCACAACGTTTCTAAATGCTGCAATAACGTTTTCAGCAGATTTTGTTCTTAATTTTTCAACATATGCTTTCCTGCTAAAGGCATCGAGCACACAAAATAAAAATGTTGTTTTGTAGTTTGACTTTGAGTACTTTTTAACATCTAATAAATCAATAACCCATTGCTGGTTAATCCCAGGAACATAAACTTTTCGGCGTGGGAAACGCGTTACTCTTGGAAAATGGACATTGTAGGTTTGCTGTTCATGCAGTTTGTGTTGAACTTTTTTCTTGTTTAATCTGAATGCCTCTGAAACTTTGTTCGCACTAGTGAATGCTGCATGTCTACGTAAATTAACAAAGTCTTGGCTTTTATAATTCATGTTTATGCACATACAGTCGCATTCATACTGAAAAACAAAACACAATTATTATGCCATATAAATCAAAAGGAGGGTAGCCATGGCAAATAGGATAAGTTTAGTTATGATATATGATGCACTTAGAGTACGAAGCCTGGCCTGCTCACACTTTTTTTCTTAAATTTGTTTGCAGCTGTAAGTTGTTCATCATTTTAACACACAGCATTGAAGAGATAACACCATCCACACAATGTCGCCTAAAAAGATCATGAAAAGGTTCAGGAAAGACGGAGCTCCAACAATAGAACAATTGAACTTGTTGAAACGGCTACGCAAAGCAAAAACAACAGAGCGGAAGTCGATATTGCGGAATGCAACAAACAAAGAAATGAAACAACTTCGTGAAGTAGTCTACAATGTTGCAAACGGCAATCTAAATATAAACGAGTCTCAACGAAAAAAATTGTCCAATTATGAAGTGCCAATCAAACAAGTCATAGCCAGGACCGGAAGAGTCAAAGATAAAAATTTGATTCTCATTAATCAAACCGGAGGATTTCTGCCTTTATTACTTGGTGCAGCCATTCCATTGATCAGTGCTTTGCTTCAAAAATAATTAGTCATCATGTCCAAAAAGATGCGACTTATTCCAGAGTCATTATACAATCGGCTAATGTTATTAGAGGCTCAACAAAACAACCAATCAGCAAACGCTACTATTCCCCAGCAGTCACTTGTGTCTGCTGTGGACGATGATGGGATAAACAAATTGTTATCATCCAAAATTGCAGACGAAGTTAAAATATTATTATTGGGAGAAAAATTACGTAACCGGAATGTGAAACGTGCAAAACGTTTAAGACAGCCTATTCGTTTTGAAGGAACAACTGGATTGAATCCTGTGCCTTTTCAAAGTACTCCGCAATTCATTGAAGATATACCAAAAGCCAAGGCAGTTGATGTATACAACTTTCTACAGTCAAAAGGAATAACGTATAATGCAAACCATGAGTTGGTCATTGACGGAGTTGTACATCCAAAAACTAATTATAAAACATTGGTGGAACATTTGTCAGATGCTAGAAAAGGATATGCCGCAGGAACCGCTGCCGTTTTCAATGCAATACCATTACACAACATCCCAAGAGGCCTCTTTCCTAGAGACATTGTTGAAAGGTACAAACCCGATGCACGAAATAAGAAAAAAACTAAATGGAGTACATTTTAAACGTTTTTGTTTATTTTACATTTTTGATTACATTTAATAAAATTACATGTATTTCTTAAAGTAAACAATTTCTTTGCATTCTTCTGTACAATTGCATCATTCATAACATAATTTCTAGAAAAAATTTTATAAAACGACTTAACAGAGCATCCTTGTAGTCGTAAAAGCATATACAGTAAGGTATACTGACCACAAAAGTTGGATATACCTTGCAATCTAACATTTCTTTGAGTAACAAACAACTTGTTACTTTTGACAAAACTAGTGAGTAAACTATTCCTATCATAAAAATGATATCCTAATCCGTACGAGTCAAAAAACTCTGCACGCTTTGCAATAATGAAAAAGCCGAACCAATGCTCACCATCAAGATGAGACTCTTGTGAATTACCAACTAAACAACAAATTGGTTTAACTAACTTATATTCACTAAAATAATCTAAAGGCAATACATCAAACTGTGCATTTTTACATTTTGCATATCGTCCTAAAATATTGTAAATTGTTAATGTATCCATGCTTAAATTAGATCATTGGAGTAGTCCCTAAAGTACACATCATGTGTTCCGCTAATAAACAATGTTGAAATATATTCGCAATAAACCAGCACACTCAGCGCTTCTGTTGTTGCTGTAGAAAATTTCGTTGTAATGCTAACGTTTCCATGTCGGGGAATACCAAAAGCATCGTCCACGTTTTGAATGTTGTAAACAAAGATTGCTTTGCCTTTTTTCCATTCACGAAACTTGATGTCCACAGTGTCATTACAGTTGTCAGCATTCATTCCAGTAAATAATGAATGATACCCTTCAATTTGCGTGTCATCATTTATATTGAAAACCTTTTCTGTTTTCTGGGCCCCGTTACATGTTATTGTAAGCTGGGTTAACTTATTCAAACGAAAATCATATGGGTTGGTTTTGAGGCTTCCATACATGTTTGTGCTTGGAATCAACGCAATAGCAATTCTGTATGGGAGCAGACCATTTAACAAAGACTGATTATGATGTAACTGCGATCCAATGGGTATGGAGTAACTTTTTACGCATCCTTCTTTGCTTGGATAAACAGCGGGAGTGTCCATCCATGTTTTCATGTGTGCAGCAAGTAGGTTTGGTATGACTGTATGTTTTGTCACAATGAGTTTACATTCCAAAATTTGCAATTTTACGTCAATTGCTGTTGAACCGATACTCATTAAGCAGAATGAGTCTGTTGCCCTGAAGCAATTCATGCGAAAATCGATTCCAGGCAGAATGTATCTAGGCAATGTAAAAATGGATAAATTTGGTCTGCCAATCAATTCAAATACGTTGCTCGTTTCTGCCATCGAACTTCGCACCGCCCATCCTTCGTCATTGACATCCTGTTCGTCTTTTACTCTAAAAAACCCTGCGGCTTCTGCTAGTGTGTTTTTCCACTGCTTGCTATGGGAAAGCAAGTTTTCAAAGTATGCTTGATATGGGTACAGTGTTGACTTTGTTGTCACTTCACTTTCGTTCAAGTAAACTTGTATTTTATCAAACATTGAATGTAAAGCATTGTTAACTGTAGCACAGTCCTGCACCGTCTTTGAGGATGCTGCTGTAACCGCAGTGCCATCCGCCTTCACTATTTTACACTTTACGTATAGTTTTGTACGCTGCAAGTCAATAAATTGTTGATCGTTTCCAGCAATGTGAAATGTTGCTGGTTGCGTGGTTGTCGGTAGACTCACAGAATGATATGTGTATTCCCCTGTATCCTGAATTGAAACTTCGTAACCTGGTTCTCTAAATACATCAAGTTCTGACCGTATTGTATCGTTTTCTGTCATCTTGTTGTTGGTGTTGGTTTTTTTTAAAATTAGTCAAAGATAGTTTTGAGCTTTGCTAATGGATGTCGTTGTCTTGGTCTTGTACTAACAGCAATCGGAATTTGACGATGACGCTTTGATTTCCTACTGCCGACTGTAGGTGCTTTAACACTGCTAGGCCGCTTTATACGTCGTTGTCGTCGAAAACCACTGCCTGATTGATTTTGGATGCTTTCGCCTATTTCTGAAAATGCCTCTTTGCCCCTGTTCAATAATGACTGTTTAACATTTTGACCATGAAGTACATCACTGGCCAATTTTGTTGCTGCACTCTTCACTGATGGCAGCACATGTTTCTTGGCAAAGGGTAACATTGTGTTTTTTGCAAACGGAATAAGGTATTTCATAATGGACCCGAATATGCTACCAAGTCCAGCGCCTCTTTGACGTCTGTAACTCGACTTAAAGTATAGTTGTTTGTCCAAACTACCTCCATATTGAGGTCTTAGCATAGATTCAAATACTAAAGGATCAATGGCTACTCTTCTTCTTAAACTTCCACCATGTTGGCGAGGCATAAGAATACGTTGAAAGGTTTCCTCTGTATGATACATTTTATCGTTGTTTAGGACGAAAATGTAGTGTTACTCCAACGATCCCGTACTGAATACTGGGTTCATGCCCTAGTTCTGTCTTTATATAAATCGAAATGTCACTTATATGTGTATTGTTGACTGTAACGTAATTCAAATGAGGAAAATCCTTGATGACCAATTTATTAGTTTCGCCTTTATATTCTGTTATCCTTAAAAGAGGGGCATACTGATCACCAACAATTTGGTTTTCGATAATGTCACTATAAATGTATAATTTTAGATTCCCAATATCAAAACGGGGAATTGTCTTTGATTGAATGATATTTGCATGTGAATTTCGTAGTTTGTATACTTCTTCAACACCTAGAATTGCAGCAACTCTTTCACTAAAATAAATTTTCTGATCATAAGACGAAGGATTCACTTTGAAATAAAGTTCTCGTTCGTTAGAATGTGCCGCAAAATCACCTTGTTCAGTAAGCTCTGTTAATAATTCAGCAACGGAATATATGTCACGGCGAGAATTACGTTTTTTAAACTCTAATATTGGGTCTGATGTTTCTGTTTCTCCCAGTAAAATTACTGTTGCTTGTATTAACCAAGCGCCTTTTTCTATGTTAATTGCTCGGGGGGTTCTATTGAAAAAATATGTCCAGCTCTTGTCTTTTTCACTGTAACTTGAACTTACAAACGATAAGTATGGTGTACAAATTTCTGTAAACAAAAAGCTCTCAATGATATGGGCATTTGTGAATTTAATACAGTACTGTCCATGACCATCAGGGTTAGCATTATCCAACGAAATCCATGCTATGGCATCCAATGGATGTACCAATTTGTGTAGTTCCAAAATAAACTCGTAATCAGAGGTAATATTTTTACTCGCTGTTAGATGACAGTGTAACAACTGTAATGTTGTTTGTTCTGACCCTGGTTTACGATTTTCATGTTCAAAATCATGTTGCACTTGCTTTACGGTATGTCGTTTTTCTTGTGCATACAGCCAAATATCATTACTAATACGAGTTTCCGTTTTCGATGCTAAAAATGGTTTTAATTGATTAATTCGTTTTTCACGTTCTGTGGCTTGCAGGCCAGATATCGTTTGTTCTTGTGGTGTTTGCGGTAGTGGAATTGGAGTTTCAATGTTTTTAATTCCAATTACACATTTGATGGTACATATTAAGTCACCTTCATTTAGACTAATGTTACTGTGTGGCACTTCTGCGAAATACAAAAACACATTCTCAACGAAGTCATGGATTTTCTCTTCTGTATCAGTTTCACTCAAGTATGTATGTAAAACGGGCGACCATTCAATTTCCTGTATAATGTGTGCATTGCGAAATTTTACTTGGTAACTCGGTACGTTATCTGTATTTTCTACATCTAAATCGACAAATCCATAGTATGGTGCAAATAACAAATTGGTTTCTGTTTTTAGTTCATCCAGCGTTTGAATTCGTTTGGTAGCCAAGATATTAACATTAGCGAGTTGTAAGGTTATCTCAGCATCGTTTTCATTTACAGGAATATTCTTTCGTTGTATATCCAATTCTGCGTCTACTGTGCGAAGTTTTTGTTGTACTGCGTGTTCCCATGTTCTTTGTTTAATTATAAGTTCGCTTTTCGTGTAACTAGATGTAGACGGGATTGGAAAAGTCAAAACAGAAGTAGGGGTGGTAGTGTCATCATTTTGTGTTGTTTCATCATCATCATCATCATCAGACAGAGGTAGGATGGTTTTTTCAAGTCGATAAAGTTCTGTGAGCTTTGGTATAAACGGGTCGCCGTACACATAACTAATTTCCGTAAGTGCGCACTCGTAATCCTGTTTTAATTCAATGGGTTGTGGTAAATGATTTCTGAAATTAGTTCTCCTGTTATTAACAAAATGTTTTTCCGAACTATCACTTTGCAAATATACATAAAAGTTATCCATGATTGTTTGTTTTAATAACCGCAGTATTCGAATGTGGTAGCTGATAAAAACTAATTGGATTTCATTAAATTACATAGTTTATTATACTACTACAAGTTTACATAGCACAGTATAGGACTAACACAAAGACCATATCTAATATACTACTCATTACGTCAGAAAAACGTTTGAAAAACGTAATTGGGGTAATAACCGCAAGAAAAATATCCAAACAAGGAAATATTGGCAAAAATAACGTGGGACCGTATATACTGTTAATAATGAGTCAACCGCAATCATTATCCAATTCTTGGAACTGGTGCTGACCGCAGACAATTCTTGGAAATGGAGCTAACCGCAAAATTCTTGAGAAACCGGATGTAAAAGCCGTACTAAATGACGCCTTTACCCTACTACTAATGCATACCTACAATAGGTTAAAAAAGTCAGAAAATGCATGAAAGAATTTTCCTTTCATGGTAGGTGAAATTATGCACTTGAAAACTTGCCTTTCGACCCAATCAACCTTAAACCATTTATGATTCAATTTTATACAAAGGTTTCTCTCTCAACCAACAGAACAAGACCTGCAATAGTCGAGTTGCAATAATCGTAAATTGCAAGGAGTGGTGGATTGCTGGAGTCATTCATTATAGCACCATTTCAATGACTAACTTTATGATCTGGAATGGAACGCTTTCTCCCTCTAAAGTATCTTTTTTTAAAAAAATTGTAAAGTTATCATGATTTTTTTCCAGTCACCAGTTCTTTTAGGTATTTAGATGTTCTCGTACCGTACCATCATTTTAGGTCGTCTTTCAACCATCAACCCCATTTTTACAGGTAGTCCTACGCGAGATTTAATTGCCCAAATGCAATGGAAAAACCCTAATCCATATGGCGCGTGTGTAGATAAAGGAATGTTTAAAACATTTCACTTTGTGCCTTGGCATACAAATTATAACATGACTATGGCTTTTGTGAGTTACGATTGCGATCCCTCCTCCGCCAATGCAATTCATGGTAAACAAATTAAACTCACACCTTGGTGCTGGCAAGGAAATGCGGTTATTACAGAAATAGGTCTTCGTTTAGGGAGTCAATTCGTAATACTGCATGTGAACTGCAAACGTTGCAGTGCAAAATGTAAACTAACTTTTGCCTGTTGACTTACTGTAATTAAATACTGTTTTTAAATATTCAAAACAGCGTATGGCTTATGAAAACCACACGTACGAATGTAAAATTTAAACTGTCACAAATATAGGTATTTGTCAGTGATCATATTGCAGCTTTTTAAAAGGTGAAAATGTACAGGTAGAAACTCCTGCACACAATTTGGAGTTGGCTAATTAGGTAATTGTTTATATTCCTGATTTCTGTTGGTAGTAGGCAAATTTTTTATGTGTAATTTAGTAATTTTATTGGCACAGGTTAAATTATTTTATCAAAGCAAACCCATGTTATTTTGTATTTAAAATTAGGCCAAATTCTAAATTCTAGAGTATAGTACTACTGGAGGACAAGTTGTAAGTCACTAGACTGTCATGTCAGGTCAGAACAATAAGAGCTGTCTCAATGTGCCCCTACTCCAGTGCATTATTACTAGGCTAATTGTAAGTTGTTGCATTGCTTCCTATACACATGACGTTCTAATTTTTGCAAGTAATTCTTTCTGATTTTTCACATTTTCATTAGCCTCAGAGTGCTATTTGCTCACAGCACAGGTATGTAATTATCTACTTAGGTACATTATTATGAAAACAAGTCCCCAATTTTCTCGGAAACTGGCAGTCATTTTTTAATGACATATCAAATAACGAAAGTGTGCGGTTGCGGTTAACACTGACATTTAAATATTAAATTCCTAATTACATTTAAACGAGCATGAGTAATGAAAAGCATAATAGAAAAAATAGAAAAATGAATCCGTGCGCTGGCGCAAACATCTATTAATTATGTGATTACATTAAATACGTACATTTATGCAATGCCAATGCATTCATTCATGAACTTGAGGTTGAAGAATACAAAAATGACAAATAAATAGAGTGCACAAAAAATAAATTACTAAATAACTCGTGTAAACAGCAAACATATAAGTATATAGGTAGCATATATATATATATTTTTATTTTCTAATTTCTACCGTCAAAATATCTACTCTTTGCTTCGGTTATAGGTGGTCGATGGGTTGTGCTGTAATGCATTTACAAACAATAAACAAATAATACATAAAGTAATACAATTTATGATTAATTGATTATATGTTCTTTCGATATTACCTACACAAACACAACTCAACTCAATCAATCATTCTTGCATTGAACTACATAGAAATTGGCTTTCTGTTCTTGCGAAAATAGACAAATAAACAAGAGACGAATAAAAGTGTTGTCGCAGATCCGGGATTTTGGAGGGTCGATCCTAAGATGTAGTTAAAATAAATTAATAAAATAAAATAAATAAATCTTTAATTGGCAATTGATTAAAAATTAAAATAATAAAATATGTGGGGCTCAAGAAGCAAAAGGGGAGAATGGCAGAAGATATACACTTGCGTGCTCAACGTAAGTCCTAAATCATATCATAAACATGAGTTGCGAGTTGAGTTATGAATCGGATTTGCTCACCAAATGTAGTACATGTGCAGTGACCCGAGTCATATGTCCCAGCACTAGCCTTAACCCAGAAATTGTGACCAGTCCAGAATGCAGTGTTATAACTATATTAACTTCTTCCACCTGAGTTCCATCATGATAAATGCTTTTATGTTCTGATCATCAATTTCTTCCAATTCCTTCAGTATTCTTTCTCGGCCCAAACTTGGATCTGCAAATCGCTTGCTAAGTTTCTCTACGTATTCTATCCAGACACAATTAGAGCACCCTGATTGACAGCAATTTGTTGGTGCTACCAGCTCCTCTTCTGAATCATTTCCAGTTTCCTCAGGGTTGTATACTGGCCGTTCTTGATTTCCAGCACCCTTATTCTCCTTTGAACCAAATGCGCTGTCTTGCGTGAAGAACTCGTCCTTTTTATGATCATACGTTTCGCTCTCTTTTGATGGCGTCGCTCCCTTATCAGTAGAAGTGTTTGGCTTATCCTTGTCACCGTTATCCTTGTCGTCTACACTCGAATCTGAATGCTGATATCGATGGAAATTAAACAATGCGCTTCTTGAAAGTGTCTGCAAAGCCAGTTCTACCTTAGCAGAGAAAATCGGAAATGTTGACAGTCTGGACATTGACATCCAGTTAGCTTTCCCCACAATACTTTCACTGACGGAAGATCGTGCTAATATTTCACTAAAGAAGTGATAGCGATCAGGGTTCAGTGGGAGCTTAGGAGGAGCACTTCCAGTCCCCGTCCACGTTTTCTGGACATCCTCTACAGCTTCAGTTTTCACTGCTGATTTTAGCAGAGGCGGCGACAGTTTCTTCCAGTTGATAATTCCTCCCTCTTTCCCCAAGTTCTTAATGAGACTCTGACCAAATATGGAGCATTTAGAATGTTGAGGCATTCGATTCGAATGATTCGAACCACTGACCTCCAATTAATGCAGCTTTCACCGTCTACATTTTCTACCGACTAATTATAATCACTTGAAAATTTAGAACTGGCCAATATAACGTTTCTCAGCTCAGCAAAATTATGTGCTAAATGACCCTAAAATGTAATCGAAGCCTTTCTTTCTAAGGAAACTCTTGCGTCACCGAAGAAACCTCAAAGGAAACTATGATTGTGAACAGCTTCTTTCTTTTTTCAGTCCATACGCAAAAACATATGACAAGAAATATGAGTGCATTTACTTACCTAACAAAAATCACATGTTCTCGCTTTCATTTTCTTCATTATTTCATGCACGTCGTCTGTTGTCTGTCGTCCCGAGAAAAAGCGCTTGCGACGCGACCGCCGATAATATTCCAGAGATGCAACTTCCGCCATCTTCCACCTCACAGTTCAACAATCTCTCCAATCTCATTTGTTTATCCAGTTCAACAGCACAACACAAGAAGAGGCAAAGTATTTTGACTTGTCTCCAGCAGCAGCAGGCAGCAGGAAGAGAAACAAAAATGGAACGCGGTTGTACGAAAAATGGCTTGGTTTCTTCAGTACTTACTGTGCTACTGCTACAACATTGGAGGATAGCAATTTTGTAATTTGAAATTGCGTGAGTAGGATATGCGGACATTTATTTTGAGATCTTTCTCCATCCTTTCTCATAGAAAACTGTTTTTAGTGTGGCAGGATAAAAGGGAAGTGACTAAAAAAGGATAAGACGGCTATTACATATTATGCGGCTTTATTTAGGCTGTCTCGCTGTCTGTGAGGGATACCGAATCGAGGAATACGTACAGGATTTTATTTGCTTGCGAGACCGCTTGCAAAAAACCAAAAACTGTTTTTGTGTTTGTCAAATCTAAATCCAAATCCTCTTTATTTACAAAGTTAACCAGCCAAATAAAAAAAATACAGATTTTGGATAATCAGGCAGCGAAAAAAAGGTAAGTTTATCAATTATTTATGTTATATCGCGCTATGCTCTTCCCTGTGCTATTTTAATGGTAAAGGATGGCACGTTGAGTAGTGTGGAAATTCGATAGTCAAATTCAATGCACTTTCCTTGTGATACAAAACAAACTACCAGTAAAAAGGAGATTATTTGTTATATTTTATTGAGACGAGAATAAGAAATAGCAATTTGAGTATTACATATTATGATTATTGAGTTGAGGTTTTTATTCTTCATTAACTCCACAACCATCGTTTGTTTTGGAGTTGTTACTTTAATAAGTTGATTTCTTTATTATTGGAGTTAAAGAGGTAGAAAGAAGCGATATCGTCAGTCGTTTTGAGCAGTTACATAAATTAATTGGTTAGAAAACGTTGGGAAAGTAGTCAGTTGTTAACAAGAGTGGTCTGGTCAGAAGTTTTGTAATTGAAGCCAAACAGTAAACCAAAGCAAATTAAGATATCTACTACTTAACTTATAGCCTAAACATAAAAGTAAATTGTCATCATGTTTAAGGAGTTGTAAGTTCATTTTTAAAATGTGCTACATCACTAATTGTAAGAACGTAATTAATATAATAATTAGAGTAAGGCTTGTCTGAGCGGCTCTGCCGATTACCGGCTGTTTTTTGGGAAGTAAAATTGTAGCGTAGAAGTTTAATTTTTAACATATCTACATAATATGAAAGCTTGAGTTTGCTTTCTATTTGGTTAAAACAGCCATTTGAAATAAGTTTTTGTATGATTTTAAAATAAATAGTCCTTCCAGTTTAACTGTGGTTTTGTTTTGCCATTACAGCAAAGCATTAAACATGCCGCTGGAAATGAGATCTACCGGTGGTGCCAACACCAAGTTTTTCGAGTCTCCTGAAATCGTGTCTCAATTCGATGCTATAAAAACCTGGTTGCTGAAAAATTTCAAAAAGGTAAAAAAAATACTTACCACAAGCATGGTAGAATTAGAATTGTTTTCATCCGCCTGTTTTGTCATATAATAATTTCATAAAAATATTAAGGAATCATTAGTTGCATTTTATTTTATTGTTTTCAGTATGTGCAAGCAGATCCTCCAAATAACAAAAGTTTAACAACGTTGGCCATTCAGATCTGGCAATTCCAGCACGACCACTTTGGAAAGGCGGATACCAAGCCACTCGTTGTTAGAATTCCGGTTAGATAAACTTGACAATTCATAATACGTTAAGTTAAATTATTGTAAAAAAAATAAATGTAATTACTAATTACTATATATTATACTGCAGACGAAATTCTTCTATGACCTTAAACCCGGAGGCGGGATTTGCCATATCCTTGGAGCAGCATTCAAATTCAAATCTGATCAAAACTTAAGGCGATTCGATTTCCAGGTATGACGAACAGCAAAAAAGCAGAGATTATTCTGAACTTTTGATTAAAACGTTTATGTAAAGAGTACTATTCTGCCACTTGCCACATATTCACGTAATACGAAAATTTTCTTTCTAAGGGTGCTGGAAAGACCGATAAGTACATTGACTTATTCCTTGCGATCGAGGCAGCCCTTATACAAGCAAAATTATGGTCGATTCCTCAAATTTATTTCACACCGTTGGTGCAAGACAAAGATAAGGGCGAAATTAATCGATACAAAGAACTAGCAAAGAAGTTTAAAGCTACATTTGTTGATAATGAAGAATCTGCAACACATATTATTTATCCTCCTCTTGATCCTGAAGAAGAGTATGCTCGATCAGTATTTAAAAAGGGTAAACAGACCCTTCTTCACTTTTACTACGTTCCGGATAACAGAGATCAGTGGGTCAACATAGAATTGCCAAGTGAAAAAACACCTCCAGAGCAAATCGTGGTCCACCCATCATCTCATCAATGGAGAGTATGCGCAAACTGGATAATTGATATGAAAGATTCTAATGAATGGATGAATGAAGAAGATTATGAGGTCGACGAGGCCGGAGAGAAGAAAACTCATAAATTCCGCATGACTCTTGATGTAAGCTATTTCTTAGATTTAATGATACCCTACCAAATTTGTCTTTGTTATGACCGGGTGACGCTAGTTGTGTAGCCTTTCTTGTTTTTTATCGTCTCTCGTGCCAGCTTATGATACATTAATTAAATTTTAAATTTCCCCCAAAATTATAGGATCTCGATGATATAGAATCTGGCGAGTTATCTGAATCTTCAAGTGGAACTCAAGATAAGGCAACTCCAAAATCCGGAGTTAAAAAACCTGAACGAGGAAAAAGGAAGAGAACACCATCACCTCCCCCAAAAAATTCGAAGAGAAATAAAAAGGGCGCAAATGCCGGAAACAATTCCGGTACACCGAGCAAGAACTCTAATACCAAGAGCTCTGCTGCCGCTAACTCTGGACCAAAAATTGAAGAAACTGAAGATTATTCAAGAGATTTTGATGATCCACCTGCGGAAACCAATCTTACAGAGGTGCCGCTTCCCAAAGCTGTTCCTTCAAAAAAATTGGATACTGATTTTCAGCCAGTAAAAGGTGGAGCAGTTGCCGATTTAGATGAGGACGCTAATGGTGCGTTGGATAAAAATGACGATCTTTCAAAGATGCCGGATCTGACAAAATCAGGACGGGAGGGGCAACCCTCTGATAAGAACAAGGAAGATGGCAAGAAAGGAATTGAAATAGGAACAGATTTTGGTTTGAAGATTGATCAGTAAGTCAACTTTTAATTCGTTTTTCTTTCTTTTCTTTTCTTCTTTTCTACTTTTTATAGTAATTTAAAACTTTTACTTTAATTCTGTTTAACTATAGGTACAGTAAAAAGGGAGCAATTTTGAAGAACAAAAACGTTGCATCAATGACTCGGGACTGGACAGAACAGGAGACTTTGCTTCTTTTAGAAGCATTGGAGATGTACAAGGACGACTGGAACAAAGTTTGCGAGCATGTTGGTAGCAGAACACAGGAAGAATGCATCCTTCATTTCCTACGTCTTCCAATTGAAGATCCATATTTTGATGACCCATCTTTAGGTGGTGGGGCATTGGCATTAGGTCCTCTTGCATTTCAGCCTATTCCATTTAGTAAAGCAGGAAATCCTATTATGTCTACTGTTGCCTTCTTGGCGTCTGTGGTTGATCCTCGTACTGCAGCTGCGGCCGCAAAAGCAGCAATGGAAGAGTTTGCTAAAATCAAAGATCAGGTTCCAGCAGCACTTTTGGATTCACATTTAAAAAATGTCTCCAAACATGCTGCTGACACTGGGATTCTCGACCCTTGTGCTGAATTAGCACAAAGTGGCATTGCAGGAACAGCTCCAATTGAAAAAGGCAAAGATTCGGAAGATAAGGAAGGCAAAGAAGGTGATGAGAAAGATAAGGATTCTAAAGAAGCATTGGAGAAAGGCGAAAAGGCAATTAAGAAAGAGGATGGCGTAAGTGACGAGAAAGAAAAATCGGATGAAAAGAAGGATGAGTCTGAAAAGATGGAAGTAGATGAAGCAAAACTTAAGGAAGAAGACAAGCAAAAATCTGACAAGACGGCTGAAGATTCCAAGAAATCGGATGCCGAAGCCAAAGACTCCGAAAAAGTCATAAAGGATACTGATTTACAGACTGCTGCCTCGGCGGCTTTGGCTGCAGCAGCGGTGAAAGCAAAGCATTTAGCCGCTGTGGAAGAGCGCAAAATAAAAAGTCTGGTTGCACTTCTTGTCGAGACGCAAATGAAAAAATTAGAGATCAAGCTACGCCACTTTGAGGAACTAGAAACAATTATGGATCGGGAAAGAGAAGCATTGGAATATCAACGGCAGCAATTAATTGCAGAGCGACAGCAGTTTCACTTGGAGCAATTGAGGGCTGCTGAAATTCGTGCAAGACATCATGCACACCAGAAAATGATCTCGGAGCAACAACAACAGCAACAGCAGCAAAATCAACAGCAAAATCCGGACAGTTCTGCTATTGTTGCAGCTGCAACAGCAGCTGCCCAAGCCTCGTCGATACCATCTCCAAATCCTCCAACTGGAAGCTTTGGAGGACCTCCATCAGCTCAGGCAACAGCTACTACTGCTTCTAGTTGAATACGGTGTAAAATTTATGTTAGTGCGTTGTGCAAACTGCATCCGTTGATGTCTATTTTAGATTTAGATACCTAGTATCATATTACATAATTCATTTTTGCAATGTAATAAATAATGAATATTTACATAATAGGATTCTGTTGTCACTCAAAATCATCTTTAAAAAGCGATAAAGTTTTTAAATTGGTATTATGCTTTTGTTTCATACTTTAGTTTGATTGAATCAAGAATAATGAATAAGCTAAAGCTTCAAATAAAGCTTATTGTTGTTTTATATTACATGAACGGTAGTGGCTGAGAGTTGTTTGCTTTGTTGATTTTTTACAAACGTTTTTAACTGTTTAAATTTAGAAGTGAATCTGTGCATTATGAGTATTTAAGTATACTTATCTTATCTAACATACTGTTACTGTTATCAATATATATTGTATAAATACCCTTTCTCTACCCCTGTAGTAGGCCGTCTAATCAATTAGAAATGTATCAGTGTAACTGATTTAAAGAAAATTTTAAAACTGTAATGACTGAGACATTATTTAAAATAACATAACTCCTGCCCTTGCTAATACCGTTACAGAGTACCCTTTTTTTTAAAGCAATGTATCATACAATGTAATGTCATTATCTAAGGTAATCGCAAGCTGAACATAGAAAGTGTTTTTCCTTTATCACATAGATAAAATTGCCAAAAAGCTCTCTCTCATTTCTGGCTGGACCAGCAACATCAGCATTGACAGGCAGATTTGCACATATGTACCTAGAAAGTGTTTTTCCTTTATCACATAGATAAAATTGCCAAAAAGCTCTCTCTCATTTCTGGCTGGACCAGCAACATCAGCATTGACAGGCAGATTTGCACATAGGTACATATGTACCTTCACAATACAGTTTTTAAACGCATTTTTCCAGATGCATGTAATCATTTTAAATTCGAAAAACATATACATACACAATGACAAAAGCAAGTACTTTTTTGGCTCTAAAATTGTCGAATTTGGGCACTTTCTGCATTAAGAAAAGCAAAATCAAGCCAATTATGACTGTGTAGGTTTGAAACGTACGTAATTAGGTAATCTCCAGGCACAAACATTTTAATAATTTCATTAAGTATGTAATAGTAAATCGGTAGCTAGTTTCAGTTTCAACGTTTACTTTTTGCTACATCTTTCTGAAAATTAAGCATTACCGGTCGGCGGTTGACACTCGACAGTCGGCAGTAAAATTTACAATTTATAGATAGGCGGAGCGGTGGAGGAACGAACGGGAGGAAAGATTTTTATTTCATTCTAGCTTGCATTGCAGCATCTGTACTAGTGTTCCGTTGGCAAAAAGAGAAAGAGCCTGTTCATCGTTTTATTTGCCACAGCATATAGATGATAGGTAAGCATTATTAACCTCACAGAATTTTCATGCATTTTTGGCCACTTATAAAAAAAGCCGATATGTTTGATATTGAATTGGTTGAATTGAAGGGCAAAGCAAAGGTACTAACTTGATGTTGATATCATAATATGTGTATTGTATTGCTAGGTAGATTGCTCTGCTCATGAATACGAATATTGTACGGCTACGACCACGGTCGGTGCGAAAACTGCGAAATACGATGATGTTTACCTCAGAGATGGGCGTTTGGTTTGCCCTCCCCTCTCCCCTCCCTCCCGTGCCTATCCTGTTAATGCTAAACGGGGATATCCTACCCATG